>PVKS010016099.1:0-44577 GCA_004027875.1 Aplodontia rufa
CTCTGGATATCAGAAGAAGTTTTTCCTTTAATTATAGTTTATCTAGGTTATGTCTGGTATTGATTGTTCTTTTATCATATTTTTCCTATAACAGTGTGTTCTTTTTTATTGAGAAATGTATTTGTTGCACAATCATATAAGTTTTTAAAGAAATAATATCATATGAATATAGATTCTGAAGATTAGATTTACCCCCAAGAGTGCCCCCCCCCAATTACTTACCCTTATTCCTCCCCTCCCCTTCCCAAAACATTTCTAAAAATGCATTAGGTTGTATAACATTACAACTTATCAGGATTTAACACATGATAATAGACTTCCTTTCTCAATGGCCAGGGTCTAGTTCCAGCCTCCACAGATGAGTGAAGACATTTGACTCTTGGTTCTCTGGGTTATGCTGATTTCACTCAGCATAATTTCATCCATAGCCATCCATTTACAGTGTGTTCTTTTTAACATACAAGAATCAAGGTGGACTTTTATCCATTTAGGTCATTTTTCTAGTATAATTTGAATTAATTTTATGTTACGTTCTTTACCTCTCTACTTCAGCAGCAGTGCTATTATTATGTTAGATTATTGTATACTTTTTTGCAGCACCTATTGGCTTCCTTGACTGGCATTTCTCTTTGCTCTTTTTTATTTGAATTCACTTTTCATCTGATTGTTGCAAGGTTTTTCTCTGTGCCAATGATTTCAATTTTAGCAGTGTCCTCACCCTTCCCATTTTTAATTTGTTTTAGTTGATTTATTTCATAAATCTTATAAGCTAGTTTTAAATTTTATTTTCTTATTTAATAATATCACTTTTGGACTTTCATTTTATTGATTTTAATCTCATTATTAAGCTCTTGCTTTATTGAATATTCCAATTTTCTACTGTTGGCTCCAATTATGAAAAACTCATTTTCTGTTTTGGGAAACTATTTCTTTCAAGCTGAGTACTTTGACTTTTTCTTGCTTATGTCTATTTCCCCATTATTATTTTCTTTTGACTCTAGAAGGTTTCCATTGTTACGTGTTATTTCTTGTCATTTTGTCCATGCTTGGGCAATTCTGCTCAACTGTCTTCTTTTCTCTGGTTGTGTGTGGATACTTCTCCTTTCTCTGGCCCAGTCATTTTCCTCTCTGAGGCAGCACTGTAGTCCTTACATTTCTAGTCCTTCTCAGTGCAGCTCGGTTGATGTGTGTGCCAATGTTCTCTGACGTGCTGCTGTTACTTTACTGCATGCTTTCCAGGACTGTGGTGATCAATACAGTGAGAGGCCATGGAGCCTCATCTCTGCTCTCAAGTGCTCTGTCTGGCATATAAAGAAAACACTGCACGATGTAAAATATCATTGATCAGAAATAGCATATGGCTTCCACATATCCACATTAGAAACTGAAGAGTAAAGGGGAAGTAATCCTTCTTCATCATTTCAGTAGTGCTCAATACATAGTGATTAAAGAATACTTCTGTGCTTTTCTTTCTTTTGTGTTCACCTCATTATCTGATTCATCCCTACCGGGGAAGAAATGTTGTAACTTTAATGATTATATTCCACCAGTTTACTCCAGTATTGAGACAGCTTCTTTTTGTTTATAATACTAATAAATTCCCAGAGAGACATCTGACTGGCCTGACTTAGGTCCAACCTACACTCAAATAATTACTGTGGTCATGAGAACTCACTGTTTTGATTGACCAAGCCTACGTAATGGGTCCATAACAGATGTTATGAAGGAAACGTGGGATGTTGTCATCAAAGGGAAGTGAAGAGATTCTGGGCTTTACATACAAGCAGACTACGTTGCAAAGTTCATGAGCTATTCAGCTTACCATTTGGACAAGAATTTTTCTCATGACAACATGTAGTTAGTTACATAGTTGATAAATTTCTCAAAATCCTGAAAACCACAGACTTCTGTCTTTAATAATAACACTTAAAATTTGTTAAATGATTGTTATGTGTAGCTGTATTAATATAACATCCAATTAAATATTTGGTATATAATAATTTCATCATTATGATAGTAATAACATCTAAAAGGTATTGAATTCTTGCAATGTATAATCTATTTGCTTTCTGATGATTATTTATGTCTTGCATAGGATTAAACTGGATTTTGACTTCAAACTTTTTATTTATCCCATCACTGCTACTTGATTCTCTGCTCTGATTTCATGTGTGCCTTATTTATTTCAAAATGTCCATGACATTTGCTATTTTTCTTGTTTTATCCTTTCTTATTTCCTCCTCTTCCCCAACCAAAATGGTAAGGTGCAGGCTTTATTCCTTATTTCTCCTGAATCAGCAAGGTTTAAACTGAAACCTTAGGAGAAGCTGCTCCTAAACTCTATTTGAAAACTACCTGTTGGACTTTTTAGCTGGTGAGATGCGTAGTCAGCACTCTGTGAAATGGCTTACCATACACTTGATGGTTATGTCCTCGTGTCATGTGAATAATAAATAAGAGGTCTTGTTTGTCCGAAAAGTAATTTTTGAAATGCCTATTCCTCATTTTCCCTAGGATAATACATTAATATTTAAGGATGGTAGTTTATTACTATTTTATCATGAGATCTGAAGTTGACAGTTTAATTGCCTATTGTCTCTGAAAGTAGAGAAGTTCTGTGTGGGATGCAGCTTTTGTAAAGTTGATATTTTTGTCAAAAATTATTCAGAGGATCTTGGAATCCAGAGAAGAATTAAATGTTAATGTCACTATTGAATCCTGTTGTTCTATGTCAGAAAAGGAAAAAAAATAAAGTCGATAAGCAATCATTCCAAATTTGCTATAACATAGCAAAATGGTTATGTATAGTTACGCGATCTAAAGAAATGAGGATTCAGAAAGATCATCAAGGAAAAAACTTTAAGGAATACTATCATGAGTTTAATTCTGCTTCCCAAAAAATATATTGAAACCCTAACCTCCAGGATCTCAAAATGTGCTCTAGCTCGGAAATACAGACATTACCAACTAAGTTAAAATAAGATCACTGCTGTGGAGTGGATCTCTAATCCAATTTGACTGGTGTTCTCACAAGGAAACGACCATGTGGAGACAACACAAAGGGAGAATGCTGTGTGACCAGGAAGACAGACAGGAGTTGTGCAGTTGCAACCCAAGGAAGGCCAAAGGCGGCTAACAAATAATCAGAGACTAATCATTGGCAAGGATTGTGCTATCAATTACAGAGAAAGCATGGCCCTGACTTCAAGTTTCCAGAACTGTCAGAGAATAAATTTCTATTATTGTAAGCCACTTACTTTGTGTCACTTGTTATAGCAGCCTTAGGAAACAAATACACAAACTTTTATTTATATTTTCAATTCATGGACATCATTTTTGTACCTGAGCAGTATCAGGAAATGAATGCCTACTATTTGTACATTTTAAAGTTCCTATTAAATAACCACTATGCTTATTAAGATACTCCTACATATATGTTAAGAAACACAATATGTCATTATTTGAATTAGTCAATTATAATTCATTTAGATTTCAATAATAAGGAAAAATGTCTTATAAATTTGTCCACTGAGAAATTCTTTGTAGTACTCATCATTCCTTCTTGTAAAACTGGATTTCTACCTGGTAATCATGTTCCTTCTGCTGGAAATTCTTTGTTCTTCTCCATATTTTATTGGTGCATTATAGTTTTACATAATGGTAGGATTTGTTATTAACATATTTGTAAACAACACAACAAAAATTTGGTCGATATCCAAATTTTCCCCAATGTGTCCACTTTCCCTCCCCTGTTCCTTCCCTCTGATCCATTTCCTCCACCCTACTGATCTCTCTTTGATTTTCATAAAATCCATATGAACCTTTCTTTTCCTTTTCCCTCTCTAGCTTCCAAATATAAGAGAAAACATACGACACCTGTCTAAGTCTGGTCTGTTTTATTACATTGTGATCAGAAAAATATACAAGATGTGATTTCATTTTTAAATATTTAAGACTTGTGGCATTAGATATGGCCTGCTCTAGAGAAAATTCTATGCACTGATGAAAAGAAAGTATATTATGCAGCTGTTGGATGGAATGTTATGTAAATGTCAATTCAGTTCTTTTCATCTACAATATAATTTCATTCTGTATGTTTTTGTCTAGATAATGTGTCCATTGATAAAAAAAAGGGGGGTTGAAGACGCTACTTATTATTGTATTAGTTCATCTTTCTTCCTTTAGAACTAATAGTCTTGATTTTGTAAAATTGGGCTGTATTAGGTACATACAGATTGACAACCATTATATCTTTTAGAATTGATCCTTTGGTCATTACATACTGAGTCTCCTCTTAAAGATTTATTCTTAAACTCCATTAGTCTATTTTGTCAGATATAAATATAACTACTTTTGTTCATTTTTGGTTTACATTTACTTAGAATATACCATTCTTTCACTTTTAGCGTCTGTATAGTTTTACTAGTGAAGTGAGGTTTTGTTTTTCTGGGGTTTTTTTTTTTATTCTTTTTTATTTCCTGAATATGGGCTTGAAATTAAGGGGGAATCATTATCAAACAATCAAGAACAAATGTGTATTCACATAGATAGCCAAGGCTGATGCCATTCCATTGTTTCACCCCTTAGGTTCACCATGGTTCTATGTTTCCCCCAATTGAAACCCTGTGTTAAATGGACTTCTCCTGGAGGTTGGTTATTTCTTTCTGAGTTGATTCCCCTATACTCCCTCCCTCTAGTCTCCTAGATTTCCTTCCTAATCCCTCCCCTCTCCCTGTCCCCCTCCCTACATCTCCAGGTATCCTAGGCGAGGTTTCCCCTGTTTGTGTAAAAATTTATACATGTTGAGGTTGTTATTAGCTTAGCCATCTATCATACTGTTTCCGGTTGTATTCTAGCTTCAACAAATGAGAGAAAACATTCAGCCCTTGAGTCTCTGAGATTGAGATACTTCACTTAGCATAATTTTTTCCATCTCCATCCATCTGGCTGCAAATGCCATAATATCCTTTTCTTTAATGGCTGAATAGTATTCCATTGTATATATGTACCAAAGTTTTTGAATCCACTCGTCAAGTGAGGGGTATCTGTGTTGGTTCCATAGTCTAGCTACAGTAAATTGAGCTGCTATAAATATTGATGAAGCAGTATCTCTATAATATGGGGATTCCAACTCTTTTGGGAAAATACTCAGAAGTGGGATAGCTGGGTCAAGAGGTGGTTCCAGCCCTAATTTTTTGAGGAGTCTCAATACTGTTTTCCATAACGGCTGAACCAGTTTGCAGTCCCACCACAATGTGATAGTGTTCCTCTTTTCCCACAGCCCCTCCAGCATCTGTCATTATTTGTATTCTTCATTTTTGCCACTCTAACAGGAGTGAGGTGGAATCTCAATGAAGTTTTGATTTGCATTTTTCTTATTGCTAATTATATAGAACATTTTCTCATATATTTATGGGCTTTCTGGACATCCTCTGCTGAGAAGTTTCTTTTTAGTCCTGTAACCCACTTTATTGATTGGATTATTGTGAGTTTTGGTGTTTAGTTTTTTGTATATTCTGGATATTAGCCCTCTGTCTGAGGTGTAGCAGGCAAAGGTTTTCTCCCATTCTGTAGGATCTCTCTTGACACTCTTGACTAATTATTTATCTGTGCAAAAGCTTTTTAGTTTTATTGCATCCCATTCATTTATTTTTTACTTTACTGCTTGAGCCATGAGAGTTTTGTTAAGGTGGCACCAACCCCTACATCCTGTGGTGTTGACACGACTTCTTTTTCAAGTAAATTTAAAGTTGCTGGCATAACATCCAGTTCTTTGACCCATTTTGATTTAATTTTTGTGCAGGGTGAAAGGTAAGGATGCAATTTCAGTTGTCTACATATGGCTGTCCAATTTGTCCAACACCATCTGTTGAACAGGCTATCTTTCTTCCACACTATGCTTTTTCCCCCTTTATCAAATATCAGATAGTTAAAGGTATGGCTGTTTGTCTCAGAATCCTTTTTTTTTTTTTTTGTACTGGGGATTAAACCAGTACACTTAACACTTAACCACTGAGCCACATACTCAGTCCTTTTTATTTTTTATGTTGAGACAAGGTCTTGCCAAATTGCTTAGGGCTTGCTAAGTTGCTGAGGCTGACTTTGAACTTGAAATCCCCCTGCCTTAGCTTCCCAAGCCCCTGGGATTACAGGTGTATGCCACCATGCCCAGCTAAAGTGAATTTCTTGTAGGCAGCAATGTTTTGGGTCTTTTTATTTTACCTAGTTAGACAGTCTATGTCTCTCTCTCTCTCTCTCTCTTTTTTAAAGACAGTTGGATAGAGTCAGAGGATAGAGAATCAATTTTATTTTTTCATCTGGTCTTTGTTTCTCTGACAGTTGTGTCTATGTTGCTAGGGTTTGAACCCAGGTCCTTGTGCATGTCAGGCAAGTGTTCCAACTACGGAGCCACCACTCCAGCCCCCAATTTATAACTTTTAATTGGATAATTTATTACATTTATATGTGAGCTTATTGTTAGGTAAGGACTTCTCACTCTTACCATGTTGCTGACCTTCATCTAGTTGTTATGCATATTATTTTTTTCTGCCTCTCTTGCTATCTTTGCAATTTATTATATTGATAAGTTTTGATTTTTTGTGTGTCTACTGTTTAATTGGAAATTATACGTTCACATGCTTTCATGGTCATAGTTCTTTCTTTTACTTCTTGATGTAGGTCTCCCTTAAGCATCTTTTGTAAGTATGTTCTGGTGGTGATGAACTCTATTTTTGCTTCTCTTGATAGGTCTTCAATTCTTCTTCTTTTCTGAAGGAAGGAAAGCCTTGCTTGATATAATATTTTTGGTTAGCAGTAGTTTTCTTTCAGGACTTGGAATATATCACTCCATTTCCTCTTGGCCTGTAAGACATCTACTGAGAAATCTGTTAGCCTAATGGAGATACCCTTCAATATGACTTGGTGATTTTCTTTTATAGATTTTATAATTCCTTTTTTATGGTTTGACCTTCAGACAGTTTGATTATAATATGTTGTGGTGAATTTATTTTGGGGGCATGTATATTTGTGGTCCTATAAGCCTCCTGTACCTGAACATCCATATCTTTCCCCAAAGTAGGGGACTTTTAGGTTATTTCGTTGAATAGGTTTTCTATGTCTTGACTTTTTTTCCCTCCTTTGGGTATGCAAAGAAAGTGGATATTTGTTCACTTAATGGTTTCCTAAAGGTTTTGAATATTTGCTTCCTTCTTTTCCACATTCTTTCTTTTCTTCCTTGTTGTTTGCCTAACAAGAATATTTCAAAAATCCTGCCTTCAGGATCAAATATCATTTCTTCTGATTGATCTGGTATGTTGTTGTGACTTTGAAATACATACACACACACACACGTGTGTGTGTGTGTGTGTGTATGTGTATTTTTCCTTCTTATTGAACAATTTCCAAGATTTCTATTTGGTTCTCTTTCAAAACCTTTCTCTTTGCTGAATTTATCATGCATATCTACGTATCCTGTATTGTCCTCCTAATTTCATTTAACTGCTTATATCTCTTTTCTCTTATGTCTCATTCAGCTTTTTATACTCATTATTTTAAATCATTTATCATGAACTTTGTTCACACTGATTTTGTGGGAAGTTATTGCTAGTTATTGTATTCTCTTAGAGCCATTTTATTACCTTGTTTTCTTCCATAATTTTATGTTCCAATATTGAGATTTTTGCACTCACCAAATCAGTTATCTATACCAGTTTTGTGGGTATTAGTAAGTAGCTTTTTCCTGAGATGTGTCTTGGAGTGTCAGTTTGTTATGCTATATTGATTGCATAGTGTACCATGTGTAGTTTCCCTATAACTTCTTTGGCTTTTATGAATGACTTTGGGCACTGTATGTACTGTAAAAGAGTAAGACCCCTGTCTATACAGGCTGTTTAAGACTGGGAACATGCAGGTGGCTCAGGTATGTATAGAATAAACAACAGGTTGTATGAGTTACTCACTGTGTAGCTACTCCTAGGAGTGGAGGCCCCAATTTTGCAATAGAGTTTTCCTCACATACTGTTGATGATAACTCTACTATTAGCAAGGGCCTTTGGCACTGGTAACTCCAGCAGTGGTAAGGGGCCTAAAGTACTTGTCTTCCAACTAGTCAGTGGCATGGGCCCAAATTCATGAGGATAGGTGTTAGCAGGAACTGCAGCACTTCCTATGTGGTGTTAATACCCAATCCTTACAGCAGTACCTGGTCAGATAGAGTATGGGGATGGGTTGGCAGTGGGAAGCACATAGATGGCCTGGCAGAAGGAATCACAACATTTCTCTCTTCTGTTTCAGTGACATTGTATGTCCAGGAGTAGGGCAGAGGCTGGTGCCACTGACATTTTTCTTCTTTTTTTAATTGGTTATTTATTTATCTACTTTTAAATTTTATTCAGAAATTTATTTATTGAACAATCAAACAAGCTTCTAATGAGATAATATAATATATATATAAAAATTCTGAAAATTATATTTGCCCTCAAGAGCCCCCCCAATTACCCACCCTTATCTCTTCCCCCGTCTTCCCAATACATCTCTACAAATGCCTTAGGTGTGTGACATTACACCTTATCCACATTTAAAGCATGATAATATACCTCCTTTCTCAATGACCAGGGTCTAGCTCTAGCCTCCACAGATGAGTGAAGACATTCGACCCTTGGTTCTCTGGGTTATGCTGATTTCACTCAGCATAATTTCTTCCATAGCCATCCATTTACCTTCAAAGGCTGCAATATCATTGTTTCTAATTGCTGAGTAAAACTCCATGGTATATATGTACCACAGTTTTTGGATCCATTCATCCAGTGAGGGACATCTGGGTTGTTTCCATAATTTACTTACTGTAAATTGAGCTGCGATGAACATCAATTTTGCTGTGTCAGTGTAGTGTGCTGATTCTAAATCCCCTGGAAAAATACCCAAGAGAGGAACAGCAGGATTATATGGTAGGCTCATCCATAGTTTTTTGACATTTTTCTTAACCCTTTCAGTAACAGAATACACATGGGGTAGGGCTACAGCTAGAGCCTCAGATTTGATCAAAGCTCCCTCACTATGTTTTCTGTGCACTGCAACAGTGGAAACAGTGCCCTTGCATTCTGTCCTGTCAGCAATAGATGTCTGAATATACCACAAGGGTGAAGGTATGGGAACTAGATGGTACCTGCCTTGGATTGCACTGGTGCAGAACCACACATGGTTACACATGCTCTTGGTCTCAGAGGGCAAGGCCTCTAATTTCCTGGTTTGTCCTCTATTTCTCTCCATATTGTAACACTTGTCCCCTACTGTGACAGAAACCCAGAGGACATGGGTCACAGACATTCTCATGGATTAAGGTTGAGTTCACAAAGCACCACCCTTTGATCCAGTGCAATGGAATGTCTATAAGGTCCTAGGGTAGGAATCTGCAGAGGTTTCTGATCTCTATAGCAATTCAAATGCACATAGTAGCTCACTGATCAAGGTGACTTCTAATTAAGATTGGAGGCTCACTGGAATGTATGTGAGATCTTTTCCCAAAGAATGACTACTGTGAAGAATGCAGGTTATTCATCTAAGTGGACTGCAAGCCTATGGTGACTGCGAAATGTTCCAATGCTAGTATTGCCAGCATCCACACTGACAGAATTTCCTAGGTCTCTCACTTTTACCCATACAAAGAGGAGTCTCCCCTTCTCCAGCTGTGGATCCAGGATGGCAGAAGCAGGGATGTTTTGTTTTTCTTTCTATGCTATCAGCCCAGGTTTCTGAATCTTACAAGGTTCCATTCTCTCTCTAGATGCTTTCCAGTGTTCATCCACAGTCACTCACCTTAAAATGCAGCCATCTATCTATCTGCTACTCTGGTTCTCTCTGGAGGAGATGAGTTTTGTCTACTTCTGTTCAGTCATCTTGAATTGTTCTTCTTCTTGCGTTCTTATAAATTGCAGCTCCATTTTTCTCACTTGCCCTTTTTTTTTTTTTTTAAGCAAGAAAGAGTCTGTGGTTTCTCTGTATGTGTCCTTTTTCTTTGGCTACTTTTAAGGCCAAAGAAAAGGCTGTTTCCCTTAGTTGCTGGTTTTAATCAATTTGATTATGATGTGGTGTGGCTCTCCTCATGCTTCTTGTGCCAGGATTATGTTAAGTTTCTAATATATGTTGGTTTGTAGTTTTCACTAAATTTTGAAAAAATTTTGGCCATTACTTCTTCCATCTTTTCTTACCCTTCTACTTCACTCATTCTTTGGTGAATACAATTACATATATATATTTGGCTGCTTGGATGTGAGACCATAAACTCACTGATACTCTATTCAACTTTTTTTTAAGAGAGGGAATCAGTGAGAGAGAAAGAGAAAAAGAGAGAATCAATTCTATTTAGTTTTCATGTGTCTTTCATTGCTCTAACACTTAGTTGTGTACATGGTGCTGGTGTTTGAACCCATGTCCTTGCACATGCCAGGCAAGTGACATATTTGCTGAGCCACCACTCCAGCTCCACTCTGTTCATTTTTATTGAGTCATTGTTCTCTCTTTTTTTAGGTTAGTTTCTATTGCTATGTCAAGTTCACTAATCTTTTCTTCTCTAATATCCCATGTGCCATTAATCTTATCAAACTTACTTTCATCTTTAGATTTTAAGTTTGAGTCTAATGCCTTCAATGTTACCACTTAATATGTTCAATCTTTCCTCTAGCTTCTTAAACATACTGAAGTTATAATTCTTTAATTGTTCCCCATCACCAATTCTATCAGCTTTATCATCTCCAGGTTAGTTTCAATTGATTTATTTTTTTCTTCTCATTTTGAGTTATATTTTCCTACTTTTCTGCATGTCTAGACATTTTTAACCAGACAGATAAAATTGAATTAGAGATTGTTGTTCACCTGATATTTTTGTATTCCTATAAATAATGTTGACCATTGTTTTTGGATAAGTTACTTGAGAAAGTCCAATCTTTGGTGGTATCACTTTTAGATTGTTAGATAAGATCAGAGTGAAGCTTTCCCTAGGGTATTTCCCCTACTGAAACATTAATTCCCTTTCTGAGTTCTATAATCAATGATCCCTCAATAATGAGTCTTTTCATTCTACTTGGTTAGAATAAGAAATATCCCTTTAGCTCTGCAAGATACAGTTATTGCTTTTTTAAAATTCTGGGTCAGGGAGATTAGTCACACACATACTTACTGGTCAGTTTTCTCAAATACTTTGGATAGACACTCTATAGTCTATCTTTCTGACTCAGCTCTGTGAACTCTGTCTTCTCTTGACTTCCCTAAACTCACAATTCCATCACTCTAGCTCATAGAGACCACCAGGCTATGCTTGGTTTCTCTTTCCTCCTGCATATCATCTGGAACTCTTCCAGATAGTAAAATGGGTTATTGCAGTGCTTACCTTATTTGCTTCCCACTTTTCAGACATAACTACCCTTTAATGCTTTATATACAAGGTCTTAAATTTTCAAAAAAGATTTTGTCAATTTTTAATAAAATACCAGGTAAGAAGATACACCTGACCTTGTTATTCCATTGTATTTAGAAGTAAACATTTTTGCTGTTACAGCATAAATTACTGTGTTTTCCCTGATAATTCCTTTAGCCCGGTATGAAGTCTTTTTAAGAAGCTTCTTTACATGATGCAGTATAGTATCCTAAAAGTTCTTATTAGAAAAATGTATGGACTTATCACTGAGAGTCCATGCACAGTATTGTGGGACTCTCAGAGGATGAAGTATAACAGATAATAGCAAGGACCTGGTGTCCAGTACTCATGACATCATAGTTCCACAACATCACTGGAGCTTAGTTGCACCCTTGGGAAGGAAGAACATTCTAAATTGACAGATTATATTGCCTCCAATACAACAGAATGCATTTGAATTCTACAACTCTACATATATCACATTGCACATCAACACAAAAACACCTCTAGGAAAGAAGCTGTTTATTTTGGCCAGGGGAATGTGAGAATGATGACATATTAATTTTAGTCATGTGGGATCAGAAATGTATACAGGTAAGGGAATTCCTGTGGAGACAAAAGAAGCCCCTGAGAAAATTAGAGTAAGAAGAATGAAAATAAAAATGGTCAGAGAAAGCAGAGAAAAACATGGGTGATAAAGCAAGTTTCACAGAGCAGTTTCAAGAAGTGGGTTTGGGCAGTGTCTGGGGACTAGAAAGTTACACCCTGTTGGGTGGATATTCACAGCATGCATGCCACACTCCTACCTCCGGCATCCTTAGCAGCCAGGGTAGAACCACAATGGCATTCTTTTCCACTGGGCCCAGGCACATCCTCACAGTTCTTCTCAAATTAGTTTTCCAAGTTGGCAAGATGATACTTGATAGCATTTTATGTCTAAAGGTAAGGACTCAGACTTGTAACTTGATATTAGAAGTGTGTTTTTCTCTCTCCCATAGTTAAAAACAACAACAACAACAACAAAACATACCTTTCCAACAATGCAAGCCAAGTACTTCTCTGATCAATTTCACTCTATTTGGCAACTTGGAAAAAAACCCTCAAATCATAATAGTGCATCATATTTGTACAATTACTCAAGTTTATAAAGCATGCAAATCTCAAAATATACTTGTATGATGGTATGAGCAAAACTTCTAGTCATAATGTGCAGCCAATAAAATAGAGGATAGCAGAGGATGAACGGTTTTTCTCAAAACTGTATAGCAAAATCAAGTGGCAAAATGAAGGCAAAGAAATGTATGTTTGAGTTGTACTCTGTTTTAGTGTCATTGTTTTTTCATCACCGTGCATATTTTTTCATTCACCCCTTCTCATCTTGAGCTCTGTGACACAGATAATGCAAAATTGTTTTGCCTACTGTTGGGGAATATCAAATTATTCAGAAGTCTACTTGTAAAAAGCACTTGATTATTCATGGTGTATTTGCCATTTTGTGCAATTTAGTTCTCCTAGCAACCCTACGAAGTAAATGTTGTACTATTTTGTGCTTGAGAAACATGAGTTTTGAGGGTTTAAATAACTTAGATGAGACAGTTAGTTGGTGGAGTCGGAATTCTAAACATCATAGTGTGAAAATTAATTCTTTTATGACTTGGTCTTCAACCTCTCTTGAATTACAAAACTTCTGATGCTATTCAGTCCTTTTATTCACTCCTCAAACATTTGTTTGGACCCTCAGATCCTTATGGCAGGAACTGTGAAAGAGGCAAGGGATAGGGGCTGGAGCAGTGGCTCAGCGGTTTCGGTGCTTGCCTGGCAAGCACGAGGACCCGGGTTCGAACCCCAGCACCATATACACAACTAAGTGTTGGAGCAGCTAAGGCCATGTGAAAAACTAAATAAAGTTATTTCTCTCTTTCTCTGTCTCGCTGTCCCTCTCTCTTTTTTTTTTTTTTAAAGAGAGGCAAGGGATGTAAGGATGAATGTCTGACCCTTCTGTGAGTTTGTATTCTATATGCTGTCCTGAGACCCAAACCCCTTGACCACTATTGTGCCTTAACTGCAAAGGCCTCAATCACTCTCAGAAAATCAAAATGGCTTCTGTTGTCTAGTCACTGATCCTAGCTAGGCCTCAGTCATTTGAGATTCTGTGCAATGCAGAGCCTGGGTAGATAGGGCAGAATCTGGAGAGCGCCATGCCATTTAGCAGTCTGTTCTTTGTTGGCATGAAAATGTGCTCATTTCACTAGTGCAAATTTTGTCCCTTGAGGGTACTGTCTGGGAAAACTGACAGAGTGTGGGTGGTTCTCACTGCCATCTGCATTTTGCCTTGTAGGGAATCTTAGAGTATCACCAGCTGTTACATATGATTGTGTGAAGCTCTGAGTCCTCAAGGGAAAGAACAACATAAGGACAAAATCCTCTTTGCTGTAAAGGAAATGTAAGTGTATGGAACTTGAGGGTGGAAAGGAAAGTAATATGAGCCCTGCAATTGTTACAGCTAGAGTTTGCTTTTGTGTATGCCTAAATGCTGGATAGACAAGAGAAAGGTATGCAAAATCAGAACATAAAGTCATAGATCTTGTGTTTGTGTTTCACTGGTGGAAAACTATCATCACATTGAGTATTCAAACTTCCCACCAGTGTTTCAAAAGAGAAGTATAAATGCAGAAATTCATGGGCCTGGGGTGCAGCCCAACAGAGGGACATATATATTTTTAGGCTTCCTGATTTATCATAAAAATTAATGATGCATTTGTCTATTTGAATATAAACAGTATTTTCCCACCCAGCCTTCTAGAAAAATAGATGCCTTAGTTTGCTTAGAATGGCATTACCCTGAGAAGCAGATATTTGAGGGAGAAAGGTCTGGCTTACATTTCTTTTTCTGATAGAAGACAAGGATATTAAATGTTGAAGTCAGAGTTTCAGGCTTCCCAAAAGCAAAGCCAAGTTAGAGGAAACCTAATTGCTCAGGTTTGCTTCACTCCAGGCTCACCATGGTATGAAGCCTTCTGTTGTTCAAAATGGGTTTGCATGTAATTCATCTTCTCCATCTTGGTGACTGGCATTTAAGAGGCTTCAGGATATTATATTGTGAATGGACACTGTTCTTAAGAGTACTACTCTTTTGGGCAAGAGAGTCCCCAGGCTCATCCCAATTTGGAACTGAACCGCTTTGTAGTCCTTGGGATTATATCAATGTCACAGGACTCTTGGCAGTCTGATAGAACTGTTTTGAAATTGCAACTGTTCTTGCAGATCTGAGGCTTTATAATTAATCTGTAAAAGGAATTCTTTTGAACTCAATAGAGGAGTTAATGGAGGGCTAATTAGTTGATTCTATGAGAAACTCTGAAAACAAGAATTCATCAACCTTTGTTATTAAATTAACACGTGGGCAATTAAAGAAGCCTTCTATAGCTGTTTGCATAATGCCAGACTATGACTTAATAAAAATAACTTAAAACATTGATAGATGACAAAAGCTTCTTTTGATCTTTGCATATTGCTAAAATATATTTAAAGGTATTGGTCTACTTAGCAGACTATATTTCAATTTGTTGTGATCTATTTTATGAACATCAGTTGATCAGTATTGTTAACATATACAAGATTTTGAGTTGAGCATTGAAAGGTATGACTGTTCCAACACTTAGGGAAGGTCATATGTTCACTGCTAGTTTTCTGTTAATACTCCAGTGTCTCTGAATTATCCTAGACATCTTCCTTAATTTTCCTAGTTAGAAATAGTATCTCCCCGGGCACTCCTGGGGATAATTGCAATGTCCAGAATATATACACATCTTATACACATTTTATATTGTTTTGTTAAAATCTTGTAAGGTTGCTCAAAAATAAAAAAAAAAATCCAAAAAAAAAAAAAAAAAAGAAATAGTATCTCCCCTTCTACCTTAAATTCCCCATAACATTTTAGTTTTGTTTTACTACTTACCAATTGTATCACAGCCTTTAATAAGAGTCAAACTGCGGCTCCTAAATGCCAATGGATCTAAATAACAACAACTATTACTATTGCCACCACCATTTATGAAGCACTGTTTGTCAGATGCTGAGCCAAGAGTTGTGTCTCATATATCTTCCAAATATCCCTATTAGGTAGATATTATTATTGTTGTTTCACAGATGAGGCAATTGTACATCAGTAATTCTACATAATCTGCCAACGGGCGCAGAGTGAGAAGCTAGAAGTGGGCAGAGTGCAAGCCAGGCCACCTGCCTGCAGGATCCTCTCACTCATCTCACCTCTGCACTGCCTTCCAGCATGCCAGATTGACCTTTGATTTCCTCCTGCCCTCACCTCTGGTCCTTACCACAGTGCTATGATAGATGCCCCACAACTCATTTAACTCAATGAAGATCAAAAGCAAATCCATTGAATTTAGCTATAAATACCCAATGAGCTTTTTATACCATAGACTACACACATTGGGTTCACTTGCTAATAAAAAAAGATGAGCCAGGAACAAAACCCTGATCTTTTGCTGCCTTGTTATGTTTTGTGCTGCTTTAGCAGAATATTACATACTTGGTAACCTACAGTGAATAGAAATTTACAGGTTCATGTTACCTGAGGCTTGACCATCCAAGACCCAGGAGTTGCCTCTGGTGAGGGTCTTGCTACAGCAGCTCATGAAGTGCAAAGAGAGGGTGAATGAGTGAGCAGAAAGGGGGGCAAACTTTTTTTATTTTAAAAAATTACTTCTGAGATAAAACATAAAAGTATTTACTTATTCATAAGTAAATGGGAGAGCAAAACATCTCCCATTATGGCCCACTTCCCAACACATAAAGTGTGGGGAGCATATTCAGACCACAGCTCTTCCCTTTCTGTGTTAGAAAAAAACATCTTGTGTTCAACTGTGATCATCGTCTCTGGTTGCTTGACTTCCTTCAGCAACCTCATGCCCTGGGGTGTTTTATTTAATATCTTTCTCATTAACAATCTCAATCTCTAGCTATGAAATTCAGGCATATAATCCAGACATTTTATTAGAGTAGATGCATTAATCTGGATAAACTATCAATAATTTCATCAGATGGATCAATCACATTAATTCATTTATTCTCTAAATCTTCATGTTTTCAACAACTAATTTTTTAGTGTTTATATAATTCCCACCTTCAGAGAATTCACATTTAGTGAGGGAAGTCAGTAAGTAACCCAGTCAATCTAATAATGTAAATCCTGACATTTGAACTCAGTGCTATGGTGACCAGCTGTCCCAGTTTTCCAAGGAGTCTCAGATTTTCTAGGACTTTGATTGCCAAAACGGGGATAATACCTGGAAAATGGGACATTTGGTCACACTGTTTGTGGGAATATAGAATAAGGACTCCATAATTTGCTTGAAAAGGTGGGAGAACATATCCCAGCAAAATAGTTCTAATGGTGGAATTTCAGATCAGAAAGGTTGGAAGACTATTAGTTCCTTATCAGCCTGATCCAGGGGTGCTCATTCTATATTATCCAGGAATCTCAAAAAGGAGGCTATGATGCTGGAATGGAAATGCCCACCCTCTCCTAAATACACACACAATATTGGAAGAGATAAGCAAGCACCTTGGCCTTTCTAAATGAAACAAAATTTTAAAACTTTGTTCATAAAAAGTCTTCTTATACATTCCACTCCTTTCTGTATTCAAAGCCTGAGCCACATTGCAGGGCCTCTAGAACAGAATGCTTTTTGGAATTTTAAATCTGCTGTATTTCACCCGAAAGTTATCAAAGAATGAAAGATTCTCATGAGAGAAAAGAGCAGCTAAGAATGTAGCAGCTTAGCTTCCTTGTTTGCTGGGTGATACTAAGTCGCTAACAATCCTCCGAGGGGAAGCTCTCATGGTTGACCTGGGCAGGAGCACAGGCTGAGCCTCTACTGAGGGCAGAAGCTCTCAGTTCTAAAGGCAAAACTGCATCTCTGGAGGCTTGCTATGGAACAGTGGCGCTCAGCTGCCAGAAAACATAGTAATTGCTGTGATTATGATTATGAGTGCCTTTTAATTGCAGCTACATCATGCCAACTATCTTGGGAAGGAAAAAGTAGGGCCTCATGAATAAATGATCATTTAAATATTTAAATAGATTATTATAATATACAACTTCAGAATACACAGCTAAGTGCTTCCTGCAGAGTATGGAAAACTTGTGCTTGATGGCTGAGCAGCTCAGATGTCTGGTACCTTGAAATACAAACATGTGTACCTCTGTTTAAAAGATTTGTGTAAGTCTAGCAGATAAATTAGAAGGTATTTATATTACATGGCCATTTAGGATGCTTATTTGAGAAATGTATTGGAAAATATATTGTACTGAAAAATAATCTGCTTTTAATCTTCCATTTCCAATAGAAAACTGAACTTAACAGAAAACTAAGCTTAGGTGAGAAGGGGCATTTTCTCAATTCTCAAATCTTTATATAGTCAAGTACAAGTCTAGGACAATACTACGAAAGAGTTCTTCTCCAAACCATTGTTTAGAAGATTGAAAGAGAAAGTATTAGAAAGCCTTTTGCTTAGAGGAAAAGAAGAATAATTTGGAGATAATGTCACTAGGATGGGGAAGTTACTGCCTGGGACCCTGAAAGCAGGCCAGGAACCTCCTCTCTCCTGGGCCTCAGACAATCCCAATCCCGACAGAAACCCAGCTAGGTGGAGAAAGAGTGCATGGAGGTGTGAGCCACAGCTCTGTTCTTGGGATCAGCATGGCCCAAGCAGTGCAGCACTATGGGTAGAATAAATGTTCTCAATAGATGAACCTGAAGTAGTTCTACAGTCTTCCACAGACTCAGCAGGGTGTGCCAGAAACCTAGGACTTCCTAAAATCCATGCTCATGGTCAGGAGGTAAAATCTGTAGGTTAGAACTGACAAACTGCAATATATTGTTCAACTGTCATAGTCTATTTATAGCCTGGAGATAAGAATATTCTTTATAATTTTAAAGGGATATGGTGGGGGGGGGGGAGGAGAGAGAGGAGGGGCAGGAGGAGAATTCGAACAAGAAAAATATACAACAAAGGCTGTATATGGTCTGAAAAGCCTGAATTATTCACTTTATGGCCCATTGTAGAAAGAGATCCTCAAGAATAGGAATCTGATAACTCAGGTAATCCCAGTCGCCACTACAGTGCCCCCAAATCCTAGGGACAGTAGGAACTTCCTCATGGATGCCAGCAGAGTAAACCCACCCACCACAGAGACCAGAAGGCAGGAGGAGTGCTGTGTATCAGAGGCTGTGTAAGTCCCAAGAGAAGTCATGTTCATCCCGAATTCAGAAGGAGCAACTTCAAAGGCAGGCCCTGCTGAGAGAGCAGCAGCAATTGGGTGTTTGAACTTTTAAAAAGGGGCTGAATTAACCTGAAAAAGATGACCCAAGCTTAAGACTTCTTTAATTCAGGCATTTTACCTTGTTTTCTGGAATATTAGAATGGACTCCAGGTAGCAACAGTAAAAAGGTAGCAACAGACCAACCAAAAAAAAAATCCATTTTTTATCTGCATATATCTAAGTAGTTTATAGTTTGACCTTGCTATTGCATTAACTACATAAGAATCTTTTGTATTTGTCAGGGTAGGTAGGTTGTGCTAGTAACTAATTAACTTAGAAATCTCAGTGGCTTAAGGCAATTAGGAATTATTTCTTACTAATATTACTCTCCTCAGATAGGTGGTCAGGGGACAAAGTCCCATGTACCCTCTCAGAGAGCCAGGCTAATGAGGACCTTACTATCTTCTAGCTGTGCCATCTGGAACATGTAACCTTTGAGGTCACTACAGAAGGGAAAGAAATGAGTGAAGGGGAAAGCTTTGCTTTAATCTAGATTGAAATGTCATTTCTGCTCATTATCCAATAAACAGAATAAGTCCCATGATCCCAAACTAACTTCAAGACAGATACAGTAGAGGAAAAAGAATAATTGGCCTTATTCACCCTTTACAAAAATCATTTTAGAATTTTTTTCATATTTTTTATTAATTCATTATAGTTGTACATAATGGAATTTGTTGTTACATATTCTTACATATATATAATGTATCAATATAATTAGGCAAATATCATTCCCCAGTATTTTCCCTTATTTTAAAATTACACATGTATTGTGTGATATCACATTAGCACAACAAAGGATAAAAACTGTATGATTATTTCAATAGATTAAAAAAAGTATTTGACACAATTTACTACCTTTCCATGACACCATAATCCAGGTACAGAAGGAATATAGTTCAACATATATGGCAAGATCACAACTAATATCATATTGTTCAATGAAAAGCTGCATGTGTTTCCTTTAAGTAGAAATAAGACAAGGATGTGCACACTTATCACTTTTATTCAATATAGTACTGGAACTTCTAGTCCAGTATGGAAAGACCAGGGCTGCAGGAAGAGGAATTCAAACAGGAAAGTAGTGGTGAAATTGTCTATTTGCTGATGACATGACCTTATGTAGAGAAAACCCTCAGGTTTTACAGGCCCCTAAAAAACACTAGAAATAATAAGCAAGCTGAATAGATTTTCAAGATAAAAATATTTATGTACAAAACATTTCTATACATTAAACTATTAAAAATAATCAAGAAAATAGTCCCCAGCAGGGGACATGGCTCAGTAGTAAAGCATTTACCTAATATGTGTGAAGCTTTGGGTTCCAACCTAGCACCACAAGCGCACACATGCAAAAAAAGAAAAATAGTTCATAATAATATTGATAACTACAACAATTAACACTTAGGAAGAAATTTAACCAATGAAGTAGATCTGTCTGCTAAAAACTAAAAATGATATCCTACATTTATAGAAAATTGTTAAAATATCCATACTACCCAAAGCAATATAGATTCATTGAAATCCCTACCAAAATTCCAATGACATGGAACAGAATAGAGTTCCCAGAAATAAACCTATATTTACAGTCAACTGATCTTCAACAAAGGTACCAAAACTACACAATGGATAAAAAACAGTTTCTTCAATAAATGGTGCAGGGAAAACTGTATGGCACATGTATAGGAATGAAATTAGATTCATATCTATACTATATAAAATCAAACTCAAAACAGATTCATAATTTAAACAAAAGACAAGCTATAAAATTGCTAGTAAAAAGTATAAGGGAAAGCTTCTTTTTTTAATATATTTTGTTAAGGAATTGAGTTATTGTAAATCATAAATCCATTTAAACTAACAATATGATATGTATACACACTTAAACCAGAATTACTCCCTAGTTCACCCTCTATTCTCCCTCCCTCTCCCCACCCCATCTTCTCTGTCCTTCCCCCTACTACATATCAATGATTGCTCTAGATTATGTGTTACTATGCCTTCGTTGGGTCAAATACATGAGATTAACTACCTGTCACACAGGCCTGGGTTTAGCTCCAGCCTCCACAAATGAGTAAAAACATTTGATCCTTTACTGGATTTGGCTAACTTTGCTCAACATGTTTTCTTCCATTGCTATCCATTTACTTTCAAAGGTTACAATTTCATTGTTTCTAATTGCTGGGTAGAATTCTATAGTGTGTGTGTGTGTGTGTGTGTGTGTACATTTTTACATACATATATATGTATGTGTATATATGTGTGTATGTGTGTGTGTATATGTGTGTGTGTGTATATATATATATACACACATATATATATACACACATACATACATACATACATATATATGTGTATCACAGTTTTTGTATCCATTCATTCTGTTAGGGGCATCTGGGTTGGTTCAATAATTTAGCTATTGTAAACTGAGCTGCTATGAACATGGATTTTCTGTGTTGCTGTAATGTGCTGATTCTCACTCTTCCAGGAAAATACTCAGAAGAGGGGTAGCTGAATTGTATATTGGGTCCATCCTTAATTTTTTGAAGATTTTCCACACTGCTTTCCAGAGTGGCTGTACCAGTCTGCAGTTCCACCAACAGTGTGCTAGTGTTCCTGTCTCCCCACAAACCCTCCAGCATGTTACTCTTTATATTCTTCATCTTTGCCAGTCTGATTGGAGTGAGGTGAAATCTTAATGTGGTTTTGATTTGCATTTCTCTGATTGCCAGTGATTTAGAACACTTTCTCATGTATTCATTGGCTTGCTCAATGTCCTCTGTTTAGAAGTTTCTGTTTAGCTCTCTGGCCCATTTATTGATTGGATTGTTTGTGTTTTTCTTGTTTGTTTGTTTGTTTTTTAGTTCTGTGTAAATTTTGGATATTAGTCCCCTGTCTGGATCATAGGCCATGATTCTCTCCCATTATGTAGGTTGTCTCTTGATTGTTTTTTTAGTTTAATGGCATCTTACTCATTGATTTTTGACTAATTTGTTCACGTTAGGAGTCTTGTTGAGTAAGTCGTTGCCAACTCCCAAATACTGAAGTGTTGATTATAATTTTTCTTTTAGTAGTTTTATGGTTAAGTGGTTTAATTCCTAATTCCTTAATCTATCTAGATTTAACTTTTGTGTAAGGTGAGAGAAAAGGATCCAATTTCAATTGTCTGTAAGTGGCTGTCCAGTTTGTCCAAGGCCATTTGTTGAATAGGCTGTCTCTCCTCTATGTTATATTTTGACCCCCTTTGTCAAAGATTTGTTGGTTTGTCTCAGAGTCTTCTATTCTATACCATGCTGTTTTTGTTACTACAGCTCTTTAGTATAATTTTAGATCTGGTATTGTGAATCCACCTTGTTGCATCTTTCTTGCTTAGTAATGTTTAGGCTATTCTGGGTTTCTTGTTGTTCCAAATGAATTTGAGAAATGCTTTTTCTGTATCTGTAAAAAATGGCTTTGGTATCTTGATGGGGATTGCACTGAATCTCAATAGTGCTTTTGGAAGAATGGCCTTTTTAATTATATTAATTCTGCCTAACCAGGAGCATGGGATATCCTTCCATCTTCTCAGATCTTCTTGTATTTCTTTCTTCAATGTCTCATGATTTCCTTGTAGAGGTCTGTGACTTCCCTTCTTAGATTAACTCCAAAGTATCTTATTCTTTTTGAGGATATTATGAATGGGACTGATTACTTCTTTTGCTCTATTATTGTTAGTGTATAGGAAAGCAATTGATTTATGGGTATTGATATTGTAGCCTGCCACTTTGCTATATCTGTTTATAAGCTCTGGTGGAGTTTTTTGGATCTTCCAGATATAGGATCATGTTGTCAGTAAACAGTGATAATTTGACTTCCTCTCTTCCTATTCTTATCCCTTTGATTTCCTTCTGTTGTTTGATTACTCTGGCTAGGGTTTCAAGAACTATATAGAATAAAAGTTGTGAGAGCAGACAGCCTTATCTTATTCCCGAGTTTAGTGAAAATACTTTCAGCCTTTTTCCATTTAGTATTATACTAGCTGAGGGTTTGTCATATATGGCCTTTACATAGTTAAATACCTTTGATCCCTATCTTCTCTAAAATTTTGAGCATAAATGGTTGCTGAATTTTAATGAAGACCTTTTCTGCATCAATTGAGAAGATCATATTTTTTTGTCCTTAATTCTGTTTAAGTGATGAATTACACTTATTGATTTGCATGTGCTGAAGCAGGCTTGCATATATGGAATGAAGCCCACTTGATGGTGGTGAATTATCTTCTTGATGGGTTTTTGAATATGATTTGCTAGAATCTTTTCTTTTTCTTTTTTTTAAGAGAGAGGGACAGTGTGAGAGAGAGAATGAATCAGTTTTATTTAGTTCTTTATGTGGCCTTCGTTGCTCTGAGACTTCGTTGTGTACGTGGTGCTGGGGTTTGAACTCGCTTACCTATGCATGCTGGGAAAGTGGAGTAACCTCCGAGCCACTGCTCCAGCCCCCTGATTTGCTAGAATCTGATTAATGATTTTGCATCAGTGTTCATGATGGATATTTGTCTGTAGTTTTCTTTTTGTGATGTGTCTTTGTTGGGTTTTGGTATCAAAGTTATGGTTGCCTCATAAAAAGTGGAAGAGTTCTTCATTTTCAATTTCTTGGAATAGATTAATAAGGAGAGGTGTTAGCTCTTCCTCATAGGTATGGTAGAACTCCACAGGGAATCCATCAGGTCCTGGGCTTTTCTTCTTTGGTAGGCTTTTTATTGCTGTATGGATTTCAGTGCCTGCTATTGGGCTGTTTATGATTTCAATATCATTCTGTGTCAATTTAGGGATGTTGTATGTATAGAAATTTGTTCATGTCTTCCAGGTTATCTAATTTAGAGGAGTACAGTTTTTCAAAATATGTTCTGATAATTTGTTGGATTTCCAGGGGGTCAATGGTGCTCACTCTCTTTTCATTGGTAATTTTGCTATTTGCTTCATTTCCCTCCTTTTAATGAGATTGGCTAGAGGTCTATTAATTGTATTTGTGTTTTTGAAGTACCAGCTATTTGTTTCATTGATTCCTTTTATTGCTTTTTTTTTTTTTTTTTTTTTTTTTTTTTTTTTTTTTTTTTTTTTTTTTTTTTTTTTTTTTTTTTTTTTTTTTTTTTTGTCGTCGTTGTTGTTCTCAAATTCATTGATTTCCGCTCTGATCTTGATTATTTCCTGTCTTCTGCTGGCTTTGGGATTAGATTGTTCTTCCTTTTGTAGGGATTTGTGGTGGAGCATAAGCTTATTTATTTGGTATCTCTTCTCAATTTAATGTATTTAATGTTGGCATTCAGTGCTATAAATTTTCCCCTTAAGAATGCTTTTGTGCTGTCTCAGAGGTTTCAATATGTTTATCTTCATTCTCTTCCAAGAATTTCATGATTTCTGCTCTCATGTCTTCTTGGATCCATTCTTAATTTAATAGGATATTATTCTATCTCCATGTATACATGTTTTCTGTTTTGATTTTTGCTGTTAATTGCTAGGGTCATGGAATTATCGTCTGATAGGATACATGGAATAATATCTACTTTTTATATTTGGCACGATTTCCTTTGTGAACTAGAATATGATCTATTTTGGAGAAGGATCCATATGCTGCAGAGGTGTATTCAGCTGATTTGGGGTGGAATATTCTATAGATGTCTGTTAAGTCTATTTGATTTATGGAGTAGATTAGGTTGGAGATTTCTTTATTGTGTTGTTTGTTTGTTTTGCTTTGATCTTTCTTTCGGTGACAGAGTGTTGAAGTTTCCCAGTACTATTGTGTTGAGGTCCACAAGTGGTTTTATATCTTGGAGTATTTTTTCTCAAAAGAAGATATGCAAATGGCCAACAGGTTTATAAAAACATGCTCAATGTCGCTAATCACCACGAAAATGCTAATTAAAACCACAATGTGGGAGGAGAGGAAGAAGAGGAACTGAAGGGAGGCAGCTTTTCCTGTGACTCCGAGTCTGGATGGGAATATTCCAGTTTATCTTCAGTTTTTGGAGGTGCATTCTGGGGAATATATCTATGAACTTCTAGTGCTAGTTTGTGAAGATTTTTTGAGGAGCTGAGCCCTGGGAGTGTCGTGTGCAGAAAAAAAAAGCTTTTTATCCATCCCACCAGGAACGAAGCAGGTCGGCTTTGTTTACATTTCGCTGGCACATGCTGGGCGAGTGGCCACAAGCAAGTGGGCCAGTGAGCAGTGGTGGACCTGAACAGAGTGTGGAGAAAAAAAAGGGATTTTATCCATCCCGCCAGGGATGCAGAAGTTCGGCTTTGTTTATTTACATTCCGCCCAGGTGGGGTGGGCTGTAAGCCACCAAGGCCAAGACCACCAGTGGCTGCAGTGGACGGGGCTGTGAGCGGGAGCTGAACAGTCCTCAACCTCGTCACTACTGGGATCCTGTGCTTTATAAAAACAGAGCATTGGGCCAGGGCATTTGCAGACACCCACCGGAGCTCATGCACTGCTCGGAAGTGGCCTGCTGAGGTGCCCAGTGGAACAGGCTACTTGGCGGGAAAGCCAGGCTGCCATTCTGAGCCCCAGGAGACAGCTCTCTCTGGTTTTTAGAGCAGCCTATGAAAACTGCATCAGGAAATAGTCACGGGCTTTAGTCTGATCCAGGAAGAGAAGACCTTGGCCATGCCCCGGCTCCACTTTGCTTAGGGGGTCTTCAGTTTGTGGAATAAAGGGGAGCAATTCCCTTCCCTGTCCACTCCCTCCAGCCAGAAGCATCACATGACAAGTTAAAGGCTCTGAGTTTTCTGCTGCAAGAGACAGTATGCATCTCCCAGCAGAGGGAGAATAGAAATCATCCATACTCCCTGCACATTAATTCTTGCTTCAGCTCCCCTGGGAGGCTGGCTAACTTCAGGGCTTACCAGAACCAGTCCTCTTCATTGGAAGCCCTTCCAGAAATCCCAGGAGTCTAAAGACACCCCAGTCCTCTTTGTGAGATCACATAACCACAGACTGAGACACATTCATATCGAAACCCAAAAGGACAGTGAACATCTCCTCATTAAGGTCCCAGAGATGCCCTTACTGTCTATAGTTCCAAGTTTTCATTAAGAATTTTTTACTTTTTACCTGATTTTGCATACATTTTTATTCTTTCTTGCCTTCCGTTTATCTCCTGTTCTCAAAGTGTATTGATACAATAGCTGGAACAGTTTATTGGTTCATGGACATATAAAAATATTAGCTATTTTTGCTTTTTTCTTTTGTTTTCTGGATTTTTTTCACTCTCCTTTTTTGTTTTTTCTGTTCCTGTTTAACAGTTTGTTTTTGCCTCTGCATGTTTGTTTATTTTCTTCTCCTCCCTCCTGAAAAGAGAGATTCTGGTCAGCACATTTAGTATCAGAAGTATACTGTGCTTGACCTCCTTATTTTACTTATGCATGCTTCTACCCTTATGCAATCTTCCAAATCTTATTAATATCTCTCTTACCCTTCCTATATTTTACCACTGCTATCCCTGCTTCCCCTATGGTCCATTTTTTTCTTTCTTTTATTTATTTTTTTATTTTCTCTTTTTTTTCTTTCTCTTTCTTTCTTGTTCTTTCCTCTCTTCCGTAGATCCTATACTTCCTTCAATTTCTCACTGTCCACAATTGGGCAATATAGCAAACTAGCTCGTAATGTCCTTGGGTTGAAATGAACCACACCTCAAATTAACTTCTTCTCCCCTGTACTCTCTCAATTCCTAAACTATATGCTGTTCTCTCTCTTCCTCACTCAAAGTCTTGAACCTACTCACAACCCATTTTTATCTTTTCCTTATTCCTAATTGAATCACTGAATACATGCTCACACCTTCTAGTTATTTTTTCTAATTCAGGAGCTCTGCATTACCTCCCTACCCACCCCACCTCCTTGGATTTCTAGATTGTACTTCCCCCATTTACAGAGGCCCTGCTAACTGAAGTGAAAGTATTTCTTCAAAATGGGTATTTGCTGATTATCTTATATTGTGAGAGCTCTTATGGAAGACAACTGCTCCTAAAGGTGCTAATTACAATTATAATTGTTTTAGTTGAAACTGTTCAGTATATGCACCTATAGGCTCACATTTCTTTGCTGATTGGACTGGAAGCCATTGAGCTGTGCTTCCTAAGTAGCACCCCAGGCATAAGAAGCTCCAATAACCCTTACAACAGTAACTAATATAGTTGGTCTTCAAGCTACATCCCCTGTATCTGAAAATGAGGAAAAGGGGTAATTACTCCCACCCTCACCCTCACAGCTCCCCATCCAAGGACTCCATGGCAGGGGTCCAAGATGAAAACCAAGAAAAATATATCAACATTATGATCATTAACTCAATCAAGGAGTTTGAAAGAATAATTAAGGAATGAGATCAGAGAGCAGTTTCAAGTGATGACAGACAACTTTCATAAGGAAATAAGGGAAAAATTCCAAGAAATGAAAGACCATATTTATAAAGAGTAAGATATCCTAAAGAGAGATGTACCAGAGCTATCAGAATTGAAAAATTCTGTCAAACAAATCAAATCCTCACTAGAAGATACTAACACCAGAGTAAACTCAACAGAAAATATAACCTCAGCTCTTGAAGGACGAACATTAGATAATGAAGATAGGTTGAGCAATGTCAAGTTCAAGAAGGACAGACAAGAAAAGAAACTTATCATGTATGACCAGAACTTCCAAGTAATATTTGATGAGATGAGAAGAAACAACTTAGAGTTTTTGGGCTGGAAGAAAACATTGAACAACAAATAGGAGGCATTAAGAACATATTAAATGAAATTATCAAGGAAAACTTTCCTCATATCAGGTTTGATCCAGATTACCAAATCCAAGATGCTTATAGAACACCAAACAGACCTCACCAAATGAGAAATTCACCAAGACATATTATATATAAAATGATTAACAGAGAAACTAAAAGAATTCTAAAAGCAGCTAGGGAGAAGCCCCAAGTCACGTTCAGAGGCAGACCAATCAGAATCACTATGGATTTTTCAGACGAGACAATGAATATACCCTGCAAAACTCAGCTTTAAATATGATGGAGAAATTAAATACTTCAATGATAAATTCAAACTAGCAAGATACATGAACACAAACCCTGCATTACATAATATTTTCAATGACATTCTTCATTCAGAAGAACATGCTAATATTTCTCTTAACCCCTAAACAAGAGAGTATCTACAATCACAATACACTCCAATAGAAACCCAAAATGGCACAAAACACAGCAACAATCACAAAGTCTATGACTCGGATTCCCATATGTATTCTGACTCTGAATGTGAATGATCTCAGTGCTCCATTTAAAATACACAGATTGGTTTCCTGGATCAAAAAAACAAAATCCAACAATATATTGTCTACAAGAAACACACCTCACACTGAAAAATAGACACAGATTGAAGGTGAAAGGTTGGCAAAATGTCTACCAGGCCTGTGGCCCACAAAAGCAAGTTGGCATGGTGATCCTAATATCTGATAAAGTTAACTTTGATCCAAAACTACTTAGAAAGGACAATGATGGACACTACATCATACTAAAGGGGACAATTCACCAAGAAGACTTGATAATAATAATTAACATTTATGCCCCCAATCACAAATCCCCCAAATACATGGAAAAAACACTGAAGGACATTAAACCCCTCATTGATCTCAACACAGTAATACTGGGGGAATTCAATCCACCATTATCAACATTGGGCAGATCATCAAAACAAAAAAATCAACAAAGATATCTCTAATCTGAACATCTCTATTAATCAATTGGGCTTAACAGACATCTACAGAATATTCCATCCTAAATCAGCTGAATTTACCTTCTCAGCATCTCACAGATCCTTCTCAAAAATAGACCACATCCTAGTCCACAGAGCTAACCTTAACAAATTCAAGAAAGTGGACATAGTCCCACATATCCTGTCAGATCACAATGCCATGGTCTTAGCAATCAACAACAAAAAAACAACAGAAGCTACTCTAATACTTGGAAATTGAATAATACTCTTTTAAATGAAGAATGGATAAAAGACCAAATGAGATAAGAAATTCTTGGAAATGAATGAGAATAATGAAATGACATATCAAAACCTCTGGGATAGTATGAAAGCATACTTAAGAGGTAAATTTATAGCACTGAATGCATACATCAAAAATCTGGAAAGAGCCCAAATAAATAGTCATATGCTCCAACTCAAACTTCTGCAAAAAGAGGAACAATCCAATCCAAAAGCTAACAGAACATAGGAAATAACTAAAATCAGAGCTGAAATCAATGAAATTGAGAAAAAATTGAAAAAGCATTACAAAGTATCAATAAAACAAAGAGTTGGTTCTTTGAAAAAATAAAGAAGATTGATAGACCCCTTGCCAACCTCACCAAAAAGAAGATTGAAATGAAGTAGATCAATAAAATGAAAGACAAAAATGGAGATATCACCACAGACTCAACCAAAATCCAGGAGATTATCAGATCTTATTTTGAAAATTTATACTCTGCCAAGTTTGATAATCTGGAAGATATGCACAGATACTTAGCCACATACGACACCCCCAGATTAACACTGGAAGATATTGAAAACCTAAACCAACCTATCTCAGGTTCTGAAATTGAAGCAGCAATCAAAGGCCTTCCAAAAAAGAAAAGTCCTGGACCTGATGGATTCACGGCAGAATTCTACCAAATGTTTACAGAAGAATTAACATCGATCCTCTATAAGCTTTTTGATGAAATTGAAAGGGTTGGAGCACTACCAAAGACTTTTTATGAAGCAAATATAACTCTCATACCAAAATCTCACAAAGACTCATTAAGAAAAGAAAACTATAAACAAATTTCCCTGCTGAACATAGATGCAAAAATCCTTAATAAAATTCTAACTAATCGGATCCAAAAGTGCATTAAAAAGATAATACATCATAATTAAGTGGGCTTCATTCCTGGAAAACAGGGCTGATTCAACATTTGCAAATCAATAAATATAATTTACCACTTAAATAGAATTAAAAATCATATAATCATCTCAATTGATGTAGAAAAGGCCTTTGATAAAATTCAACATCATTTTATGCTCAAAACCCTGGAGAGGATAGGGATCAAGGGAAGATATTTTAACTACAAAAGATCCATTTATGACAGACCCATAGCAAGCATTATGCTCAATGGTGAAAGACTGAAAGCATTTCCACTCCAGTCAGGAACAAGAAAAGGCTGTCCACTTTCACCATTATTCAATATAGTCCTTGAAACTCTTGCCAGAGCTATCAGACAAGAGAAGGAAATCAAAGGAATTTGAATAGGAAAAGAAGAAGTCGAGTTGGCTGTATTTGTGGATGACATGATCCTCTACCTAGAAGACCCTATAAGCTTGACCAGAAGACTTCTGAAACTTATAAATGACTTCAGCAAAGTGGCAGGTTATAAGATTAACACCAATAAATCATTAGCTTTCCTATATTCCACCAACAAGGACACTGAAGAAGAAATTAGGAAATCTGTCCCTTTCACCATCTCCTCCAAAAAAATAAAATATTTGGACATAAATCTCACAAAGGATGTCAAGGACCTATACAACAAAAATTATCAAACTTTAAAAAAAGAAATTATAGAAGATCTGAGTAGATGGAAAAACATTCCATGTTCATAGGTAGAGTCAATATCATCAAAATGGCCACTTTACCCAATGCCCTATACAGATTTAATGCAATTCCTATCAAGATACCAATGTGATTCTTCACGGATATAGAAAAAGCAATACTCAAATTTGTATGGAATAACAGAAGACCCAGAATAGCCAAAACATTACTCAGCAAGAAGGAGGAGGCAGGAGGCATCTCAATTCCTGACCTGAAATTATACTACAAGGGTACAGTAACAAAAACAGCAGGGTATTGGTACCAAAACAGAATGGAAGACCAATGGAATAGAATAGAGGATTCTGAGATGAACCCTCCTCATACCTTTAACTTTCTGATTTTTGATAAAGGGGGAAAAAGCATAGTGCGGAAGAATGATAGCCTATTCAATAAATGGTATTGGACAAATTGGACAGCCATATGTAGACAACTGAAATTGGATCCTTACCTTTCACCCTGCACAAAAATTAAATCAAAATGGTTCAAGGATCTTGATATTAAACCAGCTACTTCACAACTGCTTGAAAAAGAAGAAGAATCGACATTACATGACATAGGGGTTGGCACAGCCTTCCTTAACAGGACTCCCATGACGCAAGCGGTAAAATCAAGAATAAATGCATGGGATGCAATTAAACTAAAAAGCTTTTGCACAACTAAGGATTTAGTCAAGAGTCTCAAGAAAGAACCTACAGAATGGTAGAAAATTTTTGCATGCTACACCTCAGAGCGCTAATATTCAGAATATACAAAGAATTCAAAAATTAAATACCAAAACCACAAATAACCCAATTAATAAATGGGCTATGGAACTAAAAATAAGCTTCTCAATGGAGGAAGTCCAAAAAGTCCATAAACATATGAGAAAATGCTCTACATCACTAGCAATAAGAGAAATGCAAATCAAAACTTCACTCAGATTCCACCTCACTCCTGTCAGAGTGGCAGAAATGAAGAATACGAATGATGACAGATGCTGGAGGGGCTGTGGGAAAAGAGGAACACTGTTACATTACTGGTGGCACTGCAAACTGGTTCAGCCACTCTGGAAAGCAGTGTGGAGACTCCTCAAAAAGTTAGGGCTGAACCACCTTTTGACCCAGCTATCACACTCCTGGGCATCTTCCCAAAAGAGCTAGAATCAGCTTACTATAGAGATACAGCTTCATCAATGTTTATAGCAGCTCAATTTACTATAGCTAAACTATGGAACCAACCCAGATGCCCCTCACTTGATGAATGGATCCAAAAACTGTGGTACATATATATAGTGGAATACTAATTGGCTATTAAAGAAAACGATATTATGGCATTTGCAGCCATATGGATGGAGATGGAAAAAATTTGCTAAGTGAAGTATCCCCAACTCAGAGACTCAAGGGCCAAAAGTTTTCTCTCATTTGCGTAAGCGAGAATGTAAGTACATTAGATGGCTAACCTAACAATTACCTGAACATGTATGAATTCCTACATGATTATGGAGAACTGTGCTTAGGTTCCTGGGGGATGTAGGGAGGGGTATGGTGGGGGAAGAGAATAGGAAGGGCATCAAGGTGACCAGAGGGAGGTAGTATGGGGGAATCTAACCTGAGGGGAACCTCTGACTTCCACGAGAAGTCCAATTAACTTGGGGCTTAAGTAAAGTGAAACATGGAACCATGTGGAACCCAAAAGGGGGAAAACATGATCTGGCACCAGTATTGGCTTCATCTGTCATTACACTTTTGTTCTTTGATTGTTTGATGATGAATCCCTCCTAATTGTAAGACCATGTTTATCGAATAAAAATTTAAATAAATAAAACCACAATGTGATGTCTCATACTTGTTAGAATGGCTATGTGTTGGAGAAGATTTGGAGATAAGGGTCCTTTGTACACAGTTGATGGAAATATTAATTAACCCAGCCATCATGGCCAACATTATAGAGGTCCTTTAAAACATTACTACATAATCTAACAATCCCAACAGAATATAGCCAACAGAGATGAAATGAGTGTGTCAAAGATTATCTGAACTCCCATATTCATTGTAGCATCAACAATAACCAAGATGTAATATGAACTGGAGTGTTCATCAGCTGATGGATATGTAGAGAAAATCTGGTATCTTTGTATACAAGGGAATACTACTCTGCTTTATAAAAAAAAATATTGTCATTTGCAGCAACCTAAATGAACTTTAATGACAAATGAAATGATCCACATGTAAAAAGACAAATACTGTATGCGGCATAATCTGATTCACATATGAGATCTAAAAAAGTCAAACTTAAAAAAGAGAGAGTAGAATGGTAGTTGCCAAGAGCTGGGGGATGAGTCGTGAAGTTGGTTCAAGGGCACAAGCTTTCTGTTGGGATGAATTAATTCTGGAGGTCTGTTGTGCAGTAAGGTCATTATAGTAAACAATTATGACATACTTGAAAATTGCCAAAAAATAGATCTTGAATATATGTGTATGATGGATGCTGTCTTTATTTAAACATTTCACAATGTATATCAAAATATGCCATATTCCATATATAATTTTATCAATTATTCCATGACAAAACTGGAACAAAAACTGCATATCTTAAAAATATGCTCTGAGGCTTATACAAGATACATAATATAGCAAAGAGGCTGAGAATTTTTAAATAAAATTGAAAGTTTTGGAATTAAGTCCAAATAATACCAAATGAAAAAAAAGTAAGCTTCTAAAGAATTTGATTTCACAAGACCTATGAGAAATAAATGCTAAAATTATTCTGAGTTTGGAACCTAAAATATCTACTCTGTGAAGGTGACATTTACCTCTGACATGAAAAATTTGTTTTTGACATTTCTGAGGTTTAAGTAGTCACATGAATGGTCCTATCATACATTGATTACTAGAATGAACTATCCAAATCTGTTTTTTTTTCATGAACACATTTTGAATGTTCAGTAATAGTGTCCAACAATTGAAAGATGCATGATGGATCCTAGATATTTTTAATATTATTTTGTATTAACACATAGGCTGATTGTGACAATGTTCTCTTGGGTTTCCTCACTGAATTTCCCACAATTCAGTTTATCTTGTGAAATGAGCTGCATGACTTAATGTCCTAGGAACTGTATAGCCCAAAACACTGGGGTGCTGTTCAGTGCAAATCATGTTTTAACTTGAAGCAGTGTAACTTATTTCTTGGATCCAAATGGTTATGAATGACTTGGTAGATCTTGCCTGATCATAGGAAGTAATCGTACTGGGACTCCACCTTGTCTACTGCATGCCTTTTTAAAGAATTAATCATTGTTATTTTTTTTTAAAGAGAGAGGGAGGGACAGTGAGAGAGACAGAGAAAGAGAGAAACAACTTTATTTAGTTTTTCACATGGCTTTAGTTGCTCCAACACTTAGTTGTGTACGTGGTGCTGGGGTTTGCGTGCTTGCCAGGCAAGCGCCGAAACCACTGAGCCACCGCTCCAGCCCAATCGTTGTTATTTTTAAAAATATTTTTTGGTTCATGTAAAAATGAAACAAATAATCCAGGGAGTTCCGATATACCTCCCCATAGTTTCCCATTTTTATTATTGATACACCTGTACAAGAAATGACCCAAACTGATTCATTCTTATTAGCTGAACTCCTGTTTCTTAAGTTTTCACATAACGTCTTTTTTCTGCTACAGGATACCATATTAGTCATTACATCTCATCAGGTTCCTCTTGGTTGTCAGAATTTCTCTAACTTTGCGTATGACTGATAGGTATGAGGAGCACTGGTCAGGTATCGTAGGATGACCTTATATTGGAGTTTCTCTAATTCTTTTTTTCTGATTACACTAAAGTTATGGGTTTTGGAGAGAGAGACTGCAGAGGTGAAATGTCTTCATTGGCACATACATGTGTATGCATATAAATATGGGTGTATATGTTATATGCACATATGTATAATATTTTCTATATCCTTTATTTTCAAATGAAAATAGTCATTAGCACATATTGTACAAATCAATGGGTTTCTCTGTCATATTTCCACCCATGCATACATTGTGTTTTCATCATATCTACCTTCCATTCTACCATCTGTTGCCCTGATATCCTTTCTTCTGCTTGGTCTAGTGTGTTGGTAAGGCTTTTTTTAGTCTGACTTATTGAGGTTTTCACTTCTAAGATTTGTATTTGGTTCTTTTCCAAAACCTCTGTTTTGAATTGACCATTCCTAACCTGCATTGTCTTCTTGCCTTTGGATCTTTTTATCCCTGTTAAAAATCTTTCTTTTCAATTTTTTGACATTTTATACACCTTGATATGTTTTGATTTAGTTACCAGAGAGTTTTGATATTTATATTTCTATGTTGAAATTTGTAAATTTGTTGGGATATCGATGTCTCTTCCACTTCTATGAAAGGATCTTCTTAGTAAGCAGCCTTCTCGTGACAATGTGTCCTGGGATATTGGTTATATAGTGAGTTTAACTTAAAATGGACTCCATATCTTGTTTCTTTCTGGCTTCTTTGGCTATGATGTGTGAATTTTTGACATAATGTGTACTGTGTTGGAGCCTGAGGGATATGGTTGTTGTTGCAATGGGCACGAATGTCCAAGAGTAGGACTTTATGCCCTCCTAGCCATGGTGCCATGCCCTCAGCTCTCTCTTATCCTTTGAAATATATACCAAAGTTCAAGTGGGACTAGATCACGACTAGAATATGGTGCCATTTTCAGCTGGGCTGGGGTTGTAGTGCATTGGCAAAGCACTACAACAGTGTAAAAATGAGATAGTTTCTTAAAAGAATTGTTAAAGAATTCGTTATTAAATAAAATTAATGTTTTTTTTTGAAAGAAAGAGATAGAGAGATAGAGAATTAATTTTACTTAGTTTTTCATGTGGCTTTCATTGTTTCAACACTTGGTTGTGTATGTTGTGCTGGGGTTCAAACCCACATCCTTGAGCATGCCAGGCAAGCACTGTAACCACTGAGCAACCACTCTAGTCCCAAAATTAATATTTATTATTAAAGAATTACTAATGAATAAATAGAAGGAAAGTTATAAGAAAAAAAGAGAGAAAAAACAAATGAAAGCATCACAGCAATAATAACCAAAGGAAAGGGGCAAAAATAATATAATGCAGGCTAAACTAAAAAGTTATAAAATATTAAAAGTAAAAAGATTAATTCAAAAAGGAAGGAAAAAGATAAAAGGGGGAAGAATAAAAAAATCCCAATAGCATTAGAAGAGATGGGATCAAGATAAAGAGAAAGAGAAAAATTGCTGTTTTTCTTGGGGTTATTTGCACTTTTCAGTTCCCCTTACGTTTGTGACATTGGGTTCTGTGCCCCCCAGCCAGGGAGCTGGGGTGAAGTTGTGAATTGCTTTGTGCTTTTCTCTATGTTGCATTTCTAATTTCCCTTGTTACTTAGGTTTCTCATTACTTGTTTGTTGATTCCTAGAATTTCTTCCATTATCTCTATGGTCTATAGTTTCCTGTTCCTAGTTCCTAGCCTGACTCCTCTCTCACAGTCACATGAGGGGTGCTTGTATTCTGGTATCTCGGCTTCACCTTCCATATAATTTTTATAGCTGTTTCAGGTTCACAGAAAAATTGAGCAGAAAATTCAGGTACATTCCTTATACCTTTTATCCAAATATGCATCATTTTATTGCTCAAATTGCTCCACTTTTAGCCAGTTTTGATTGGGCTCCACTATACATTTGGCAATAACAATAGCATTTTTTTAAAATAAGCAATTTCTTCATGGCACTGCAGGATGCTGTGGCATTTGCATATTTTGTGTCCAGTACTACAATGAATAATTTCTCCTCAATTCCTTTCATTTCAGAATAATTTTGAAAACTGAGATCTGTGTGTTAGAAGTGTTTGTTACTGGAGGGTACCATTTCTCTTAGACCTTCTCACCTGACAGAATGAAGACGTATGAATACATACAAATACATATCTCTTATAGAAGTACGTATAGCTATATTTATACCTATATTAAATTAAACATATTTTCTTATTGGTATCTCTAATTCTAATCCATTATACATGGATCATTTTGGCCCTCTATTTTTGCTTATTTGTAAACTCCTATTCCAGCAATGAGAAACATGACTCCTGCCATCTATCATTCATTTATGTATTTGTTCAAAACCACAAAACAGGTATAAAAGTATCGTAATTGTTCACTTGAAATTCCCTAAAAAACAAATGTATTAACTAGAACATCATGATTCCCTTCATTTCTAGTTACTTAAATTAGTACCTCTACTCTCACACCTTCTTCAAGGTTATTTTATTAAAAAAAAATTATATTCTCTTGTCTCAATCTCTTCTCCTTTGGTGGGGTCTCTGGACCTCTGGATTCAATGATTTTTCAAAAATCATTGTGTATACCACTTACACAATGAAGTGTCAGAGCAGTGAAGGTCATATGAAAAAATAAAATTCTCTCTCTCACACACTGTCCCTGTCTTTAAGTTCTCTTAATGGTATCTCTCACGTGGTAGAATATATTTAAAAATTTAATAAAGTATAATTCATCTACTTTTTCTTTTATGGATCATGTTTTTGGTGTTGAATATAACATAGCATCACTAGGCCCAAGGTTGCCTAGCTTATCGTCTGGAGGTTTGTACGTTTAGCTATGCAATCCATTTTTAGATAATATTCCTGAAAAGTGTAAGACTGTGTTTAGATTTTTTTTCTTTTATATCAGTTGTTCTCACCTAATTTGTTGAAAAACTATCCTTTCCCTATGGAATTGTCATTGCCTCTTTGTTAAAGATCAGTTGACTGTATTTATGTGAGTCCATTTCTGGGCTCTTTATTCCATTCCATTAATGCTATCCTGATTACTGTTACTTTTTACTAACTTTTGAAGTTGAATAGTTTCAGTTCTCTGATTTTGTCCTTCAATATTGTATTAGCTTTTCTAGATCTTTCCACATAAATTTTAGAATTGTCAATATTCATAAAATAGCTTTCTAACATTTTTATTTATAAATATGTTGAATCTATGGATCATGTTGGGATGGACTGAAATCTTTTTTCCTTTTGAAAACTCATTTTTAAAATAAGATTTCATTTTTCATAATTTTACATATTGAAGGGGTTTATTGTTGCACTTCCATATATGCACACACATCCCCACTTTGCCCTCTCCATTCCCCCCATCCCTAGTCTGTTGCCACCAGTTCAATTGGTAAATCTATATTTGATGAGTTAGTTGTCTAAACATTTTTCTCTCACTCTTTCTTATATTGTAATCTAGCTTCCACATATGAGAGAAAACATTTGACCCTTGAATTTCTGTGTTTGGCTAATTATTTCACTCAGCGTGATTTTCTCTATCTGTTTACCAGCAAAGGACATGATTTCATGTTTTTTTAATAGATGATAATTCCATGTTATATATATGCCATAGTATCTTAATCCATTCATCCAGTGATGGACATCTGAGTTGATTCCATAATTCAACTATTGTGAATTGTGCTGTTATAAAGATTGATATGGCTACGTCACTGTGGTATGCTGAATTTATATCTCCTGGGAAAATACCCAGGAGTGGGTCATATCATGGTTCCATCCCTAGTTTTCTGAAGAATATCCATACTGTTTTCCAGAGTGGTTGTACTAGTTTGCAGTACTGCCAATAGTGTATAAGGGTTCTTAATCAAGTCTTCAAATCTACAAATATGGAATATGTCTCTGTTTGATATTTCTTCCTTCAAATTTTACCATTTATGTTTATTGATCTTGTAATTTTATAGATTTGTAATTCTTTTTTTCTCAGTGCAAGTGTAAGTTATATTGTGGTTTTAATTTCCAGTTCCAATTGTTCATTGTTTATAAAGAGGGAATTGGTTTTTAATAACCTTGCATATGGTGACAATGTGATGTTAGAAGTATTTTTTTCTTTTTTGCCAATTCTTTGGCATTTTCTGCCTAAATAATAATGTTATCTGCAAACAAAAACAATTTTATTTCTTCCTTTCCAGTCTATGCACTTTTCATTTTCTTGCCTGTCTATATTGGCAAGTGCTTCCAGTACAACATTGAGTAATAGTAGTAAGAGGGCACATCCTTCATTTGCCTCCAATCACAGGGGAAATAACCAGTTTCTCACCATTCAATATGAAGTTAGATAATTTTTTAATAGAAGTTCTTTATCACATTGAGGAAGTTCCCCCATTCCTAGTTTTCTGAGAATTTTTCTTGAGTGGGTTTTGGATCTTTTATTTTTTTTCAGGTACCTTTTTCTGTATCAATTTCTATCTCTTTTTGGCTTAGTGAATTTATTTTTTACATATGTCTAATGAACATAATAGTAATTTCCAATGACTGCCATGAGAACAGTATGAAATGCCTAGCATACAGCAGCACTCAACTAGCTTTGGATAATATCTTTCTCAAGGGAGTGTTTTCTGTTTGGAATTTTTCCTCCAAGAACTTGAATGACAAGTTATCTTCTTTTACTTTTCTTTTAAGAGGACAAAGAGCATCTGTTACTCCTAATGAACAAATATGCATATCAATTTGACATCCCCAGTGCTAATAAGGAGGGTTCCAATGCAGACACTCCCTTCTGCTAGTGGAGGGGTGGGGGTTGTACAGGCCAAAGACTGAATCTAGCCAGAACTTGTACACTCTGGCTATGCTGCTATGCCTGGCAGAGGGAAAACAATGGTTATGAAACTATAAAAAGGGTGGGATTCACCCACTCTTCAGCTCTTTCCTCTTTTCCCTATGCTTTGCTTTCTATTATTTTCTTAAAAAGTACCTACGCTGCTTGCCTCAGCATCTCTTGGTTTCATTCTTCCATTCCAGAAGGACACAAACCCAACTTCCACCAAACCAGCATTGCCACCATTCACCTTTGTCTGTCCCTTAACAACTCTACTGTGAACAGCACACCAGAACTTCTTATGCCTTTACTAAGCATACTTGGTACCCATTTATTAACCCTCTCACTTCCCTCCTCACTCTTCACAGCCTTTGGTAATCAACTTTTTTATATTCCATGTATGAGTGAGATCATGTGGCACTTGTCCTTTAGTACTTATTTTCAGTGGCTTATTTCACTCAATGCAATGATTACCATTTCCCCTCCATCTTTCCAATGATAGAATTTCATTCCTTTTTTTAGGATTTTGCTGTTTATAATGAGGACCATTCTAGTTCTCATGCACTTCATTCCATAAAACTACATAACCTTAGACAAGTTACCCAACTCCTCTACATCTGAAAATTTGAAATAGGTAACCGAGATTGTTGTAGAAAGTGAATGAAAACATGCTTTCAAAAGCAGCTAATAGAATTCTGCTTCCATTGTCAGTACTTCATAAATGAAAGGTTTACACCTTACATCTTTAAATGACCTCTCACAGCTCAGACATTCACCTTGAGACTTAATAGTGGAGACAGAAGTCAGAATAACAATAACCTTACCTCATTCACTCAAACCATCCAGGCACGTATAAATGCTAATGTTTCACCTCCCTTCTGTGTTTCGGCTTTAATGCAGTGTTCTACTACTGGGAACTGTTCTCTACGTACAGGACATGATAAGGCCTTGAGAAATGCTATGTAATTAAGCCATTAATTATCTCAAGGAATTGATTCTTGCTTGTTTCTGAGAAAGTCAATAGTTTCTTGCCAGGTTTCTGAAATGAGGAACTGAGTTTTTACAGAACATTTTATATTTTAAGGTCTGATTTTCTTTTTCTGTTTTTATATCCATAGGTTTCAAAAAGAAATTCTGCAGATTAGAAATATTGGCTCAGAGAAATACTGGCTTATACATTACATTGAAAAGAATTTCCAATTTACTTCATATAAAGACTTAGTCAATGCCAGGAGTGGTGGTACACAACCGTAATCCCAACAGCTCAGGAGGTTGAGGCAGGAAGATTGCCAATTTAAAGCCAGCTTCAGCAACTTTGTATGACTCTGTCTCAAAATTAAAAATAGGCTGGGAACATTACTCAGTGGTTAAGCACCCCTGGGTTAAATCACCAGCAGCTCCCTTCCCCCAATGATAAAAACAAGAGTTAGCTGCATGTTTTGCAGATTTTTTAATAGTTTCGAGTCTACTGTGGCGTTTAATCTACTGATTTGGTCCTGGAAATGACATTAGATTTAAATGTATTGAAATTCATTGTTAAAGCCTGTTGGAACTTTTACGGTCTCTTTCAACTTGCTTATTTAGAACACCCTAAGTAGAATGATTTGGAAGTCAGCCCAATTGTTCCACTCTCTTGCTTTCTAGAGGTTGTGAGGGCAGTAGATAGTTTGGAGCTTAGAAGTAGACTTTGTTGAGGCTGGAGCAGTGGCTCTGCAGGTACAGTGCTTTCCTGGCATGCGCGAGGACCAAGGTTCAAACCCCAGCACCACATACACAACTAAGTATCGAAGAAACAAAGGCCAGATGAATAAAGAAAAATTGATTCTCTTTCCCTTTCTATTAAAACAAATAGAAGTAGACTTTTTGACGTGATTTCCCCTCTATATTCTCCATGATGACTGAAAACCTCATTTATTCACTTCAAACCTCCTTTCAGGATAATAAGCAAATCCTGTCCATTGGCACCTCTATTCTATTCTCAAGTCCTGGCAAACTCTCCTCTCGGTGATGCTTAAATCCACGATAAAGCTGCCACATCAGTCTGAAATCCAGTCAGCATCTATCTACTGCAGAGTGAACAATTTGCCCTCTCTCAGCCTGGGGTCTTTAAGTCTCTTGTTTTTCTTTCTAAGTGGGTGTTAGAGTCAGCTTTTTTATTTATGTGATGAAAGACCTGACAAGAACAATTTTAGAGGAGGGAAAGTTTATTTGGTGCTCACAGTTTCAGAGATTTCATCCCATAGATGGCTGACTCCATTGCTCTGGAACCAAGGTGAGGCAGAACCTCATGGTAGAAGAGTGTGGAGGAGGAAAGCAGGTCAGGAAACAGCAATCAGGAAACAGCTCCCCTCACTAGGGATAAAATAAAAACCCCTCAAAAGCATGCCCCCAGTGAGCTATTGCTTCCAGCCAATCCCCACCTGCCTACAGTTATCACCAAGTTAATCCATTATGAGTGGATTAATACTCTGATTAGGTTAAAGCTTTCATAACCCGATCATGTCACCTCTAAATTTTCTTAACACATGAAATTTTGGGGCACAGTTTATATTTAAACCATAATGGTAGGAACTTGAAACATTCCTCTCTGTGTCTCTAGCTCAGGAAGGAGTTAATCTTTTTATATATGTCATATTCTTCCCTTTCATGTGTCAGTTAGGAGTGAACCTGGCCAAAATGACTCCTCATTCCTTTGCCTAAGTAATGTCACAGTTGTTTTTCTTCTCAGGGTAACAGTATTGTAAATTAGGAGTTGTACTGCCACAGTGCAGGCAGGGGACCATGTACAAGCCAGATGTAAGGAAAACCTTTACCTCTATTGAGTCAGATTCCTGTTACTCCCATGAGTTAAAAGGATATGGCCTATTCCATGGTCCTCTGTCTTATTTTCTCGATTAATCTCATCTCCTAGCTTCAGGTTCTGTTACTTGTGTAGTTTCATCAGAATTGATGAATATCCTTCTGTTTCACACAGGCTTGGTGCTTTGCCCTCAGTTTTCTACACTAGATTCCCTCCAATCAGTAACTGCCATTCACTGTCCTGTAGCAATCTGACTAGTCATCACTAGACTTCATATAACTGTAAATACAGCTTATATTTGTTTATAAGTAAATGAACACATGAAATGTAATTGGAGATATGAGAGCAGATTTGGTGTAATCACTAGCTTGTTATGACTTTAGGGTTAACCAAACCTAGTGTTTCAGCTTAGGGTATGGAGCTGGAATGGGATTTGTGACCTCAGACTGTTTTACTCAGATTTTTCACCACTGGGTTTAAAATACCTGACAAGAACAATTTTAGAAGAGGAGAAGTTCATTTAGGAATGACAGTTTCCGAGGTCTTAGTTAACTGACAGCTGACTCTGTTCCACTTGGCCTGAGGTGTGGCAGAGGAAAACAGCTCAGGACTTGGCAATCAGCAGAAAGAGCTGTGTTCACCAGCTACAAAGTATACATCCCAACCCATGTTAACCTACCTCCCTACAGTTATCACCTAACTATTGCACTCAATTAGATCAAATTACTGATTAGGTTAATACTCTCATAACTCTATCATTTCACCTGTGAATGTTCTTGTATTGTCTCACACGTGAGTGTTTGAGGAATACCTTATATCCCAATAGGCTGAGAACAAATATATTGAAGTGGGATCCCAAAAGTCTAGAAAAGTTCTGTCCAATAGAACTTTCTTGATGATGGAAATGTTCTAAAATACTCTGTGTTTAATACAGTAGTTATGAGCTATATGTGAATATTGAAGCACACAAAAGGTGACTAGAGTTTCTAAAGAACTGAATGTTAAATTTTATTTGCCTTTAAACGATTTTAAGTAGCCACAAATAGGAAGTAGGATAGAGCAGAGGGATCACCAAAATCCAGACATAGCTTCTGGAGTGAGGGACCAAGAGATTATACTTCAAGGCAGTAACAGATTTTGGGAGGAAGTCATAAGTATTTTTCTAGAAAGCTAGCCTTTAGTACTTGCTTTCATGGATAGAGTTAGAACTCTTTAGAGGGTTACTTAACTCAAGATATCTGGATGATCCTCTTAGGCTCTGCCAATTTCTGCTTAAGAGATGGTAAGCTTTCACTGAAAGGTTTTTTTTTTTTCCTTCAGGGCTGAGGACCAAACTCAGGGCTTTGCACATGCTAAGCAAGCACTTTGCAACTGAGCTAAATCCCCAACCCCTGAAAGGAGGTCTAAGGCACAAATGCCATGAGGATTAATATTAGTTTTAACAAAAAACAAAAAAAAAAAGAGGGACCATGAGAAAGAATCAGAATTACTTAGTTTTTCATCTGGTTTTTGTTGCTCTGACACTTCATTGTGTACATGGTGTTGGAGTTTGAACTCATGTCATTGCACATGCCAGGCAACCACCAGAACCACTGAGCCACTGCTTCAGCCACTAGTTTTAACTTTTGCAAATCAAATAACTTTGATTTCAATCATAATTCCTGTTTATTCTGGAGGATTGCAGTTAAATATGTATTATTGAAAAACTGTCCCATCCCCTTAGAGATCTCAGAGTACTTGTTTTAGCTAAAGCAACCTGGAACAGTTCTAATGTGTCTAAGGATAAGATCACATAAGATCTCTAGATTCTCAGGTCCTAGAAACTTCCTAAGATAATAGCAGCCTTTATTACCCAGTGTTTTTTTAATATATATATTTTTTATTTTTGAACAACAATACAAGTTTTTAACAAAATAATATAAAATGTGTATAGATTCTGGATATTAGAATTACCTCCAGGAGTGCCCCCCCCAATCACCCACCCTTATCCCTCCCTACAATATCACTAAAAAAGGATTATGTTGTATAATATTACACCTTTTCTGGATTTAACACATGATAATAGAACAACTTTCTAACTGGCCAGGGTCTAGTCCCAACCTCCACAGATGAGTGGAAACAATCGACCCTTGGTTCTCTGGGTTAAGCTGATTTTACTCAGCATAATTTCTTCCATAGCCATCCATTTACCTGCAAAGGCTGCAATATCATTGTTTCTAATTGCTGTGTAAAATTCCATGGAATAAATGTACCACAGTTTTTGGATCCATTCATCTAGTGAGGGACATCTGGGTTGTTTCCATAGTCTAGCAATAGTAAATTGAGCTGCTATGAACATAGATATTGCTGTGTCACTATAATGTGCTGATTCTAAATCCCCTGGAAAGATACCCAGGAGTGGAATAGCAGGGTAGTATGGTGGGCTCATCCCTAGTTTTTTGAGGATTCTCCATACTGCTTTCCAGAGGGGCTGTACCAGTCTGCAGCTCCACCAACAGTGCGTTAGTGTGCCTATTTCTCCACAGCCCCTCCAGCATTTATTATTGTTTATTTTCTTCATTTTTGCCATTGTGACTGGCATGAGGTGATATCTTAATGTGGTTTTCATTTGCATTTCTCTGATTACTAGTGATTTAGAGCACTTTCTCATGTATTCATTGGCTTGATCAATGTCCTCTGTTGAGAAGTTTCTATTTAGCTCTTTGGCCCATTTATTAATTGGGCTGTTGGTGATTTTGTAGTTGAGATTTTTGAGGATTTTGTAGATTCTGGATATGAGACCCTTGTC
>PVKS010016100.1:0-36270 GCA_004027875.1 Aplodontia rufa
TTTTTTTTTTTTTTTTTTTTTTTTTTTTTTTTTTTTTTTTTTTTTTTTTTTTTTTTGAGAGAGAGAGGCGGAAGGGAGAGAGTGATAGAAAGAATCAATTTTATTGATTTTTCATCTGTTTTCTGTTTCTCCAACACTTAGCTGTGTATGTGGTGCTGGGGTTTGAACCCAGGTCCTCGTACATGTCAGGCAAGCACTCCAACTGCTTAGCCACAGCTTCAGGCCAATATTCTAAACATTTCAAAGGGTAAAAATATGAGATCAAAAAAATTAGGATTCACAGCTGGGTGCAGTGTTGCGTGCCTGTAATCCTGGTAATTCTGGGGGTTGAGGCAGAAGAACCACAAGTTCAAGACCAGCCTCAGCAACCTAGCAAGGCCCTATCTCAATATTTAAAACAACAAAATAAACAGGACTGGGGATTTACTCCGTGGTAAAGCCCTCCTGGGTTCAATCCTCAGTACCCCCCCAAAAAAATTTTTTTTTGGACTTTTGAGCAGATTCTTCAGGTTTACTGAATTCTGTAATATCATTACAAATCAGTGGAACATAAAAGATCATTGACGATCCATAATACTTTTTGGAAAACCATACAGTAAGTATGTAAAGGTTTATACTGATTTATTGACTTTTATTGCTTCATAGCAAAAGAATAAAGGAAAATGCTTTTTATTTATTTATTTTTTCAGTTCTGGGGATTGAACCCAGGGGCATTTTACCACTGAGTTTTACCACTGAGTTATATGCTCTCTCCGCTCCCCTCACCAAGTCTCCAAGTTCTAAGTAGCTGATGCTAGCCTTGAATTTATAATCCTCCTACCTCAGCGTCTGCAGTAGCTGGGGTTATGGGCATGCACTGCCATGTCAAGCTGTGTCCTGTCCTTTTTTAAGCATTGTCTTGGTATGCAAATTAGAGTCTAATACTTGTTTTTAAACTTTTTTTGGTAGCTGTGTCCATAGACCCCTGAGCCTCTATCCACTAGGCCCCTATTATCTTTTTTTTTTTTTTTTCAGGGAATCCCAAACCTTTCTTCTTTAGTTCCTTCCAGCATCTAAAGAGTTAATGCCCAGCTGTGTTGAAGACAATTTGGATTGGTCAAAACCAGGGCCTACCAGTCATTAAATATTTGTTTTTTGTTTTTGTTTTTTTTTTTTTAAAGAGAGAGGGACAGTGAGAGAGGCAGAGAAAGAGAGAAACAACTTTATTTTTAGTTTTTCACATGGCCTTAGTTGCTCCAACACTTAGTTGTTGTACATGGTGCTGGGGCTCGAACCCGGGTCCTCGTGCTTGCCAGGCAAGCGCCGAAACCCCTGAGCCACTGCTCCAACCCAGTCATTAAATATTTGAAGTGTCACCTCTGCCATTACCTTCTATTTGTACAGCCTCTTACAGTTTACAAAAGGTATTTACATATAATGTTTTATTTAAACTTCATGGCAACTTTGTGACGTCAGTAAGGGTAAGCATCGCCATCGGGAAACACTTCATAAAATTAATACACAATTAGCATGGAAAATGAATTGTTGGGGAACTCTTGGCTCAGAAAGGTTGTCATTTATCCAAGGTCACATGGTCATAGGTGTTGGAGTCTATAAATTCCTGATAGCTTCAAGTGACACTTGTTGGTGGTCTCATGATGAGGATTCAGCCCTCTTACCCAATAACTTTAAGCACTTATCTTAAGTGCTGAGTTTCAGGGGGAAATATTTTACCCTGAGCTGGGTAGATATGAGAAAGCAACTGAAGGACCAGTGGGATCTGGGCAAGCAGAGAGAAGCAAAGATATTTTACTCAGGAACAGTGTGAATTATGGCCATAGGTTATGAAACATCATAGTTAATGATCACTTCAAGATTCCTTCACTAGAGGTATTAGAACCACAATTAATACACACATTCACACACACATACACACACACACACAGAGTGTTGGTGGGTGGAGCCCAGAGTCTTACACATGTTAGGCAAGCACTCTATCACTAAACTATACCCCCCAACCTCATTAACAGGAATTTTTAAAAATCTGCTAAAAGGAAAAGAAAGGTCCAATTAACATCACAGGAATATTTTTTTAAACGGTACCTTTGCTTCCAGGATGTTTTTAAAATTTCTTCTTTGTACTTTTTAAACAGCTTTGTTTAGTTGCAACTGACATACAATAAAGTTCATATTTGAAGTGCACAATCTGATGAGCTTTAAAATGAGAATTCTCCTGTGAGAATATCACCACAGTCAAGATAACAAACACATCCATCTCTCCCCAAAGTTTTGTTGATTGCCCTTCGGCCCCTCTGTAATTCCTCCATCCAGTCATCTGAACCCCCACCACCACCTCTGCTCCTATCATTTCATATGTTTTTATTTTTTTTGTTGTTTAAGGCAGAAGGGAAAATGTGGTCCTTATTATTCTATCTTGTCCAGAAGTAGAAGTTCCCAGGGTTTTTTGTTTGTTTGTTTCTTGTTTTGTTTTGTTTTGAGAGAAGGACAGTGAGATAGAGAGAGAACAGAGAGAGAGAGAGAGAATCATATTTTATTGAGTTTTTTCACATGGCTTTCATTGCTCTGACATTTAGTTGTGTACGTGGGTGCTGAGGTTTTGAACCTCTGTACTTGTGCATGCCGGGCAAGCGCTGTAACCGCTGAGCCACCGCTTCAGGCCCCAGGCTTTTTTTTTTTTTTTTTAAATACAGAGAAAAATAATAGCAATCCAAATATAAAAGAATTGAAGGGCTATTCTTCAAGGGCATTATGCTTTGAACAGGTTAACTAGCAGACTTACAGTCTACAGAGAACTCCCCCTTCCTAAGGGCAAGAATGAAGAACATAGCTAATAGGTCCAGTTCACAGGGATCTTGCTCTGCAAACTCGTAGATATTCTTTTGGGATATCACCATCAATGTTGAAATCATGTAAAAGCAAAACATGACCAATTTTCTTGCCGTACTTGACTTGTCAAAGCCCATAGTGAAATTAATTTGGGTTTCTATTTGTCTTTTGGCCACTGTCTGTGAGGTGTGAGCCACTATTGTGCTGAGTGTGTGTTTGTGCCCAAGGGAAGTTTCTATATGAATACAATTCTGTTCAGTTCTTCACTGCACTTAGTCACCAGCGCTCATGGAACACCTGTTGCATGTACTGCATACATTTTGGGGATTTACAGAGACCCTTACATCTTCCCTCCTCTCTGCCTGGGCTCTAGGAGATGTTAAGTTGTCCAATGCTGGGCCCATGGGTCCCTTCCAGAACCACTTGGCCCAACTGGTTTTTCCTTCAAAAGTACTTGCCATCTATACATTGTGTTCTTAATGAACATTGTTTCCAAAATATCTTACTTTGCCATTAAATATTTCTCAAATGTATGTTCTCTCAAATATATGTATGAATGAAATCATAAACCTGTTAAGGGCAAAAACATTTAATTAGTGTCCTACTCCTTAGGATCTCCTTCCTCATCACAGAACCTAGCACAACTACACACACAAACACACATATATACTTTATGATTATATATAGTATATGCTTACATATAGTGTATGTTTATATGTAAGGTATATACATTATATATGTATATATATGGGTATATATATATATGGGTGTGTATATATATATATGGGTATATATACACCTACATATGCTTGAAATATAATTCGTCCTTATTTAATTAACACTTGTTCATTGTGGAAATGTTACCTAGTACAGGCAAGCAAAAGGAAGAATTTTAAATTACTCATAATTCCATTATCCAAGAATAATGACTATTAACATTTTATATATGATATACACCGAACAAAATGCATATTTGCCCAAAGGGAGCTAAAACTATAATGGAATGAATTGAAATATACAACCACAAGTGAGAAGAAGTAAGAGATTGGAGTTATGTTTCTTGCTGTGTTTCTTTTGGCTCAGGGTGGGTAGCTTAAGTGTGCTTTTAAAGACATTGGTCAGACACACCAGCCAGGAAACACTTCTTCCATCAGTTCTAGAATCCTCACAGCACAAATAAAAGCTGTCCTTCCTCAACAGTGCTAATTGAATCAAGAGGAAGTGTGGTCCCCCAACCAGCAACAGCATCAGCATCACCAGGGACCTTGTTAGAAACGCAAACTCTCAGGACCCATCCTAGACCTGCTAAATTAGAACCTGTGGGAACGGGCCCAGAATGCTGTTTTAAACCAGAGTATACAATTGCATGTTTGCCATAAGTTTAAGAAGAACTGTGTGAAGGCTGCAATTCTGTCTTGTTCATTTTTGAGTCTTTTGGTCGTGAAAGGGTCAAAAAAAGAATTTGTCAAATAAAGAATCTAAACACCCCTTAGAGATGCATCAATTTTAAAAATTATTTTATTATTCAATATTTCTCATAGAAATACATAAAAGATATCATGAATACCTAATACAACCAACACTACCTATAGCAAATTAAATCTGAACATTTTTACCACATTTCTACCAGATTTTTTTAGAGAACAAAATCACTGCAGAGGCTACTGTGGGCTTTCTCTGGATCCCCTTCTCCATCTCACTCTTGTTTGTCCTACCCCAGAAATAACCAAGGCTATGATGCTGCTATTAATCATTCTTGTACATGAATGCTTTTACTTCCTCTTCATGTGTGTATAAACAATACATGATATTGTTTTGCAGGTCTTTAAACTATTTAAATGGCATCACACTCTACAGACGTGCAATTAGTTTTTCTGAATTGTTTTTAAGATTTATCATTGTGCAGACACCAAACTGTGATCCATCATTGTAATTGCTATATAATATTCCCATGTATGAATATACGATGATATATGAATCTGCTCTTCTACTAATAACATTTAAGTGTTTCCAGTTGATTTAGTTTTTCACTATAAAAAGGAATGCTGCAACAAACATACATAACTTTGGATGCAACCAAATAGTTTCTGTAAGGTGTATACCTAAGAGTAGATGTCTGAGCATTTTCATCTTAATTGATAAAATCAAATTGATCCCAAAAATGGTCACGCCAATTTCTCCACTTCCTTTTTTTTTTTTTTAAGAAAGAATGAGAGAATCTATTATTTCATTTTATTTTTCCATCTGGCCTTTGTTTCTCCAGCACTCAGTTGTGCATGCGGTGCTGGGGTCTGAGCCCAGGTCCTTGTGCATGCCAGCCAAGTACCAGAACCACTGATCCACCATTCCAGTCTTCCACGTCTTTTTTCAATGTTTGGTATTGTTGGATTTTAGATGATTGTCAATTTGATGACTATGAAATGGTATCTCACAGTGATAAAATTTTCATAACCATAATCTTTAGTTAAGTTGAGCACCTTTATATATTTCTAAGTCATTTGGATTTGAGGGATGTAAAATTAACATATATTTGTACCAAGAGACAACCCTGACATCTCAGTTCCTAAAAGGAAATTTTCATAGGGAGAAATACTGAGAGGGAGGAGAAAGTGGACAAGGTCTTGCAGAGAAGGAAAGAGAGTGAGAGGAAGCGAGCAGAACCTTCGCCTGCTCCACCGTCCTCTGCAAGGCTGGCTCTGCTCCTTGTCTCATCAGCTGTGTTCCCTTCTTCCATGGCTGGAATCCCCGGCAAATCCTGGGAAATGCTGCAGTAAAATCCTGACGGAGGAAGACATTTCCTGCTTCTGGGTTTTGGGGCTTTCTGATTCGAGATTAGTGAACTCAGTGGTTAATGAGAAACGTATGTCCCCATATTGGGTGTGTTTAGGCAATTGGAGGGGGCACTTTTAATCATCACAGTGGTTGGGGGTTGGCATTGCTGGCATCAGTGAAGTGGCCAAGGTTACTGTCCTTCCTTCAGCATATGGGACAGTCCTACTCAACAAAGAATCACCCTTGTCCACCTCCACACCACTTCCAAAAGTCCTGCTTGATAGTTATGTGCACTATAAGCGTATTTATGAGGATTAAGCCTAAAATCTAACTCTGTTTTCTGTATAATCAGAAGTGTTTAGTCCTGGGTTCACACTGATTTTTTTCCAGGAACATAAACTGCTATTTAAACTTAGGGAAGTTTTCTAACTTCTATTTTTTTGTTATTGTTTTGGTGGACTTTTTTGTTAGTTTGTTTTTTTTTTTTTAAAGAAAGAATCAATTTTATTTAGTTTTTCATGTGGCTTTCATTGCTCCAACACTTCATTGTGTACGTGGTGCTGGGGTTCAAACCAACATCCTTGTGCATGCCAGGCAAGCACTGTAAGAGCCCCTCTAATTTTGTTTTGTTTAGAATTTTACAAAGAGTGGTTCACTGTTGATAGATTTTATTATTTTATTTTTGGTACTGGAGATTGAACCCAGAGGCACTTTATCACTGAGCTGTATCCTTAGCTCTTTTTATTTTTTATCTTGAGACAAGGTCTCATTAAGTTGCTTAGGGTCTCCCTAACTTACTTACTGAGGATGGCCTCAGACTTGTCATCCTCCTGCCTCAGTCTCCTCAGTCACTGTGATTCCAGGTGTGCACCACCATGCCCAGCACAAATTTTATTTTTTATTTTTATTTTTTGTTGCTGGAGATTAAACCCAGGGTTGCTTTACCACAGACCTACATCCCCAGCCTCCCCCCGCCCCGTTTTTTTTTAAAGAAAGAGGGACAGTGAGAGAGAGAAAGAATCAATTTTATTTAGTTTTTCATCTGGTTTTTGTTGCTCCGACACTTAGTTGTATATGTGGTTCTGGGGTTCGAACCTTGGTCCTCGTGCATACCAGGCAAGCACTCCAACCGCTAAGCCACACCTTCAGCTACAGCACCCTATTTTTCTTTTTATTTTGAGACAAGATCTGGTTTAGATGCTGAGTCTCACTAAGTTGCTGAGGCTGGCCCCTCACTTGCCTCCCAAGTCACTGGGATTACAGGCATGTTCTGTCACACCCAGCAGTATCTGAAAAATTTTGTGAAAAAAATCTGTCCCCTGAAAATATTGGTCACTGTATTTAGTACACCAATGTAAACCACATGTTGGTATCCATCTTCAGTTGAACTTATCGTCTTTGTAGTGATTCTACATACAGAAACAAGCACCTGACAACTTCATTAGGATTTCTACTATGGCTAAGCCTGAGCATTTTATATACAGTAATCCTCCATTATCTGCAGGGAATATTTCCAACGAACAGTGAATGTGTAAGAGTGAACCCTCTCTATCCTATATATGCTTATGTCTGATAAAATTTAATCGACAAATTAGGCACAGTAAGTGTTGACAACAATACCTAACAATAAACTAGAACAATTATCAAAAATATACTGCAATGACGGGGCTGGAGCGGTGGCTCGGCGGTTACAGCGCTTGCATAGCATGCACTTTTGAGGATGCAGGTTCAAACCCCAGCACCAAGTACGCAATGAAGTCTCGGAGCAATGAAAGCCACATGAAGGGCTAAGTGAAATTGATGCTCTCTCTCTCTCTCTCTCTCACTCTTAAAAAAATAATATATATAAATATATATATATGTATGTATATATTGCAATGGAAATTATGTGAGTGTAGGCTCCCCCACATCTCTCCCCCTGCCATGGGACAGGTAGTATATGTGGCATGGATGTACTGGACAAAGGAAGAGTCACATCCCAGGTGGGATGGAGTAGGATAGCAGGAGAGTTCATCATGCTACTCTGAAAGGCACACAATTAAAAACAGATCAATTGGTTACTTCTGGAATTTTCATTTAATATTTTCAGACCACAGGTATCTGAAACCACTTAAATAAGACTGCAGATAAGGGGAGACTGATGTAGCTTAATGATAAACTGCCTTCCTTTTATTTCTTATTTCTTTCCTTATTTTTGAAACAAGGTCTTGCTATGTTGCCAAGGCTGGTCTCAGACTCCTAGGTTCAAATGACCCTTTCACCTCAGCCTTCCTGGTAACTGGCGTTAAGGTCAAATGCCACAGTAGCCAACACTCTCTTTATCTTTGTTCATTGTAATTCTTTTCAAATTTTATATGTAGAGTGATTTACCTATGAATTTCATTTTGGCATAAAGAAGGGGGGCATTAGGGGCTGGAGCACTGGCTCAGTGGTTGAAGTGCTTGCCTGGCATGTGTGAGGACCCAGGTTCAAACCCCAGCACCACCTACACAACTAAGTGTCAGAAAAACAAAAGCCAGATGAAAAAATAAATAAAATCAATTCTATCTTGATCTCTATCTCCCTCTCTCCCTCTCTCTTAAAAAAAAAAGGAAAATGAAAAAGGGACATCATAAAATGTTAATAGAGAGCCAGTGACCTTGATAAGGCAATTGAGACCAAGACAGCGACGGGAAATCTCTCTCTTTAAGAGCACGTAGCTGGTAATTGAGATTTGCACGTTGCTGAGTGACGTGGGATCTACGCTGTCCGTTCAGACACCCTACTTTCCAAAGCAACGCCTCCATCTGAGTAACAGCAGCGATAGTTCACGCATGCATGGCGCTTGCTATGTGCCACACACCATTTGCTAAGCTTGAATGTGTCCTCTCCAAAATCCTGTGTTGCTGTTGTGATAGTACTGAGATGTGGGGGCTTTAAGAGGTGATTTGGCCATGGTGGTTCCTCCTTGTGAATGGGAACAAGGCACTTTTAAAAGAGGCTTTGCTCAGTGTTCTGTCCTTTATGCACTTTCTATTATGCGAGGACATGGTATTCTTTCCTCCATAGGACACAGTGTCCAAAGCACCATCTTGGGAGCAGAGAGCCGATCCTCACTAGGTCATGAATCTCTGGGCATCTTGATCTTGAATTTCCCAGCTCCCAGAACTGTGAAAGAGCTAATTTCTGTTTTTTATAAAGTATCCAGTCTCTGGTATTTTGTTATAGCAGCACAAAACAGACTAAGACTTTTAAATGTTCTACATTTACTGACTCTTTGACCCTCACAACAAGGTAAGTACTGCTCTTAGCCTTATTGTACAGATGAAGAAACCAAGGCACAGAGGGAATAAAAAGACTTGCCCAAAGGCACACAGCTAATATGTAGTGCAGTTGGGAAGAGATCTAACTGTCTAGCTCTTCACCAGTTCTCTCTATCATGTCAAAGACAGGTTCAGGAAGTTGGACAAACCCAACTGAGACATTTGGGCTGTAGAAATGGGTACAACCAAGAAATACCATTGCTCAAGAACAAAAATGTCTGCAGATGAGATTCTGGGACTATGTAGATTACCTAAAAATGAAAAGGTACACATGCCATATATTTATGTGAGCGTACTTGCACATTACTGTAGGGATCAAATCCATGGTTCCCTTTTGGTTCTCAAAGGGGTCCCCAATCACAAAAAAGCTAGAGCCACTGGTACAAGGTAATATCTTGCTCTTGGTGAAAGGCACAGAACTTTCAATCCAGAACTGGTGTAGTGGGAATTTGCCAAGTGCTGGGATAGGAATCCTTTCTGCTCTCCAAGGTTGCCAGAGCCTCTTTTGCTGACATCTCCATGTAGGAGCAGTCTCTTTATTTCAGTTTGCTTAAAAGTAAACCCTGAGAAAATCAATATGCTGAAACAGAATCCTGTTCTCTGTAATCAGTTACATGTGAAAGATTAGAAGGCACTGTTGTAGGGAGTAAAAGGGGAGAAAGAAGCATTCTGAAAGCAGGAGTGAGATCTGAAGGGCCACTCAGTATCCAAATGGTTCTCGAGCTTTCTCTAACACATCTAAGGATGGAGGGAGGGTACAGATCACTGGGCATCATATCAGAATCTAATGTGCATTACAGCTTCTAAGGGAGATGTTGTCAATGCCCCATCCCCAGTCCCTCAGCCCACCTGGGATGCTACCATAAGCTGGGCTGGAAATTTCTGTAGGCACAGGAGCTTCATATCCTAAGCACCTGCTTCTTTGCCTCTGAGCCTTCTCTGGCTCAGAACCATGTCATTCTGCACTCCCAGGATCAACACTCGATGACAGCAGGAGTTAGTGAATGAATGCTGGGACTTGGTCCCAGTTGCCCACAGCAATACTAACCTGCTCAGTGATGCACCTTTACCAACATTTCCAACTCCCTCCTTGCAATTCCTCTCTCTTTCATTGTACTTCCGGAAGTCACTTCTGAAATCAACTATTTGTACCCATATCCTTGTCTGAAGATACACTTCTAAGAGAACCCAACTTAAGACAGCCCCCTAGGAGATCATGTGTCAGTTGAGAATTCTGGGGGTGTAAGAAAGTCCTCTAGCAGATCTTGTGCATCGATGTCCGGATGCCCCATAACCATGACATAGGTGGAGTGCTGGTTGGGTTGGGGAAGCTGTAAGACCCTCCTAGGATGAATCTAAAGGGCTTCCAAAAATTGAGGAGGAAAGTATTAACACAAATGTTTAAATGGGAAATTCCATCTTAACTGAAAAAGCTACATAGAGTGAGACCCAAGGAAAAAAAATTCCAGAGAGATGATTTATAGATAAGCCTTAAAAGAACTATCTTGTGCAACTGAGGTCTCTGCCAAAGTTTGTACAGTTTGTGTCATGTCTGAGGGAGAAAGGGGGTTTGAACTTTAGCCTGTCTCCTGCTCAGTGAACTGTGCACCCACTTGAAACGTCTAGGTTTTAAATTTTTGCATAAAAGAGGTTGTCCATATACAACCCTGTGGGCAACTCCTCCATCTTTTGTTATTTTTCTCTAAAAAATCGGCTAGGTTTCATCTTCAGATCCAAAATATCATTGCTAGCAATATATTCTTTATAACTGATCTTGAATAAAAGCGATTTGAGAGCCCTGGGATGTTTGTTGTAATGGAATTTTCCTCATGTGAGAAAGAGAGCATAGCTGTTGTATTATTAATGGAGTTTTATCCTTTTTTCCACCAAGTTGACAGTTTTAGTATCGTGTTGGTACGATTTATTCTACTAAATGATTAGAATACTTCCGTGTCACATTTCAATCTTCCTTTTCTAAATTGGAAATGTTTGTATTCTTGCTGCGTTTGTCCGATATTTAATGAGATTTGAACTTGTTTGCTTTGTGTTGAATGAGATTAACCCCTCTGCCAGTGTCCACCCTCCAGTCTTTATGAGTGAGAGGCCCTAGTTATTTGGGCAAATGGATGGTTATTCTCAGCAATAAAAATGAGCAAATAATGTGAAAGCACCCATACCTCAAAAAGCAGAGAGTGACCTCTATTTGACCTTGAGGTCTACGAACCAAAGAGGAAAGTTCCCTAACAGACAAAACAAGCTGTGAGCCAGAGAGAACAAGAAGAAGATTGCTTACTTTCTGATTACTTTGTTTAAACCAACCTCCTTTCTGGTTTATAATCCTTTATGGGAGCATATTAAGAAGGGGCAGTTTAAGGTCTGTTTAGATCAGAGAAGAAAAGATGAAATAAACAATTAATATTTAGGAAAGGGACCCAGAACCCTCTATTTGTAGGCCTCCTCGACACCCTTTGATGAATAATAGCCTTGGACTATGGTCTTAGGCTTAGCATGCATTTAGTTTTATTACTTTTGTCATGTACTACGCCCTTTGCGCTATTTTGGACAATCCAAAATTAAGACAACTCAATGGAATGAAAATTGCATCCATTTCTGTGGATGGGAATAGGGTAGAGAGCATAGATATGTCAATTTTAGTAATAGGGAAGCAAATTTAGTACTCATGTTTTATCTTGGAACTTTCGTTTGGGGGGACTTTTTTTTTAAGTTTCTTAGAAGTATATAGCGATACAGGATACGGATGAGGGGGAAACATTGTCTAAACAGTAGCAATCAATGTGTATAAACTTTGTTATCCAGGGGTAATGCCAATGCATAGATAAACTACTATGGGTTTCATCTGTTGCAGTTTCCCCCAGAAGAACTCAAGTGTTAAATGGGTATCTAGTGGAGGAATGACATCGGCTTCTGGGATGGTTTGGGGGGACTTTTAAAAGTTAGTCGGTATTCCGTCTCTTCCAGCTGGAGACTGCATTCCATATGTGCCCAGTGTCTGGTCCGCTGGGCTGTTTTCCTCTTGCCCACAGCTGCTCAGGTGGGTCCCTCCTCTTGGGATGCCCACCTAGTCATCCTCAGAGGGGAGTGTTTTTTTGTTTGGTTTGGTTTTTTTCTGAAAAGCTTTCCCAAACTGCATTGGCACCTTCTCATCCTCCTCCAAACTCGCCTGCATAACCTCTCCCAAAATACCATGGTCTTCTCGAGCCTACTGGTTCTTATTTCTCCAGGTAGATTCTAACTTTCTAGGCAGAAATTAGAATTTGCCGCCCAAAAATCCATGTTTTGCCACTTTTTAGCAACAAAGCCTAAGTTATTCAGGGTGGCAATCAGCCACAGAAAAATTATATTTTTCAGTCTCCCTGGCCAAATATAGCAATGTGGCTAAATTCTGATCAATGAGATAGGAGGAGATGTGTTCTCTGGAGTTTACAGAAAGATTGCTTAAAAGAAGCAGATTCAGATGGAAATCCGGACCTTTTGTCCTCTCTTCCTTCCACTTTGTGGTGACCTGAGATGAAGGGGTGGTGGTGGTTGGAGCTAAGAAAGCCATCCTGAGCCATGAGCTGACCTGCAGGATGGAAGCCACCAGCTAAGGATAATGGAGTAGAAAGATAACAGGAGGACAGTATTCAATGATTGTTGGAGCCACTATTCCATCCAAACACTATGTCCTCTAGACATTTCTTCTACAAAAACAAAATAAAATAAAAAATAAATGTTTTACATTTGAAGTATTCTTGTTCACACGGTCAGATCCACTTCTCTCTGGCCCAGCTTCCTAAGGGCACATCAGCTCTTTCATCATTGTATTTCCAGCAATGCCTGACACACACAATGATAAATTCTAAACAGCTCATTTGTTAAAGCTTGAAATATTTTCCTTCTGACCCATCCCAGTTCTCATCTTGATTAATAATAGAACTATTCTCTTTAAAATCATGCCCATTGATCTTATGCTCCAGTTTTAAAAGTTGATGTTTTAACTTTTGCAAGTCTAGAGAAAAAAAAGTGCCACGAGCTCTCATGTCATCGTTGCTTTTGAAAGCATTCCAAAGTTTTCCCGACGCTCAAATTGAGAACTGAAAAAAACTGCAACTGATGGCCGGAGCACTAAGAGGGGTGATTTTCAGAGACCACTGAGGAGTCCCTCATCCACCAAATGCTACGTATCTGCTCCCCACTGCTGGGGCAGGTGGAGGGGGAGTGGTGGAAAATGATGGTTTCTGATTTTCCTCTGGCTTTGGGATCTTCTGTTATTGCATTTCATTGGCAGAATCTTTCTTGGGCAAGATTTGGCAGATAAGGAATGTGTAGAAATGTAGTTCCCAGGCTCCCACTAACATATCTGTTTGGATGTCTTCTTCACAAATAACAAAACTATCCCCAATTCAATTTGATTTCAATTATATGGAGATGTGTTGTCTCTTGTCACTAAAATTCCAGGGTCAGAGCAAGTCTCAGACCAAACCAGGCTCTCTGGCTGTTTCCCTATACTTCTCTTGGTCCTAGATGAGCATCAAGATTACTAGCAACTTCCAACTACTGGAAAAGCTCATTTCCAGCCCCAGAATGGTTGTTAACAACCTAGCACATCTGTATGTGTAGCTATTCCTTATCACGTGTGAAATTCTATTACAGTCCACAATCATTCATCCATAGGTCCAAAAGTCCAAAAAGTTCTGAAACAGAAGGGCTTTCCCCCCATAAGTTTGCTTCAAAAATAATTGGTATTACATAATGACCTAAACTAATTGCTATAATACTATTTATAATATTATTCATTTAGGATGAACATATACACGTTTCTCTACAGAACAATCATGTTTGACTACATGGTACAGTCCTATCACTCAGAGAGGGTGCTATGTAATAAATGGTATAATGGTCTTATAAGGTTATAATGGAACAGGGCACATCCCTGTGATCCCAGAGACTCAGGAGACAGAAGCAGGAGGATTGCAAGTTCTAGACCAGCCTCAGTAACTTAGCAAGGACCTAAGAAATTTAGCAAGTCCCTATCTCAGAATAAAATATTTAAAAAAGGGCCAGGGATTTGACTCAGAGGTTGAGCACCCCTGGGTTCAATCCTTGGTATCAAAAATAATAGTAATAGGGGCTGGAGCGGTGGCTTGGTGGTTACGACGCTTGCCTGGCAAGCAGAAGTACTCGGGTTCAAACCCCAGTACCCACGTACACAACTAAGTGTCAGAGCAACAAAAGCCATGTGAAAAAACTCAATAAAAAATTGATTCTGGGGCTGGAGCAGTGGCTCAGCAGTTTCGGCGCTTGCCTGGCATGTGCGAGGACCCAGGTTCAAACCCCAGCACCACGTACACAACTAAGTGCTGGAGCAACTAAGGCCATGTGAAAGACTCAATAAAGTTGTTTCTCTCTTTCTCTCTCTCACTGTCCCTCTCTCTTTTAAAAAAAAAAAAAGATTCTGTCTTGCTCTCTCTCTCTCACTGTCCTTCTCTCTAAAAAATAATAATAATAATAATAAGAGATTTAACAGAGATGCAAGATTCTTATTGCCTAGTCACATTGGAGTCACTGTGTGTCTCCTAATCACATAAAAATTAGCAATACATATACGTAAAATTAGCAATATATGGTACATAATACCTGATAATAAGCTACTATGGTTTTGGTTTATGTGTTTACTATACTATATATTTTCTGTTATTTTTAGAATGTACTCCCACAGACATAAAATAAAGCTCGATGTAAAACTGTATGCTGCGTTATTACAGCGGCAGCCTCAGCTGTCTCCTGATTGTGCAAGTGTGTGCTCTCCAGTACCCACAGTGATCAAGTGGCCTAACCATGAGTTTCTCAGAAAGTGTCCTATGTCCCTTCATTACGCAATGCAGGACTGTACTTAGGTTCGCAGCTGCCAATCCTCCAAACATCTGCTTCTTTTTCTACTTCTAGTCTGCTGCTACCTCCAATGGCTTTTCTTTTTCTTTTTTTTTTTTCTTAAGAGAGAGGGACAGTGAGAGAGACAGAGAAAGAGAGGAACAACTTTATTGATTTTTTCACATGGCCTTCGTTGCTCCAACACTCAGCTGTGTACGTGGTGCTGGGGTTTGAACCCGGGTCCTCGTGCTTGCCAGGCAAGCGCCGAAACCGCTGAGCCACCGCTCCAGCCCCCTCCACTGGCTTTTCAAGACACAATTTTTCTAGGTTAGCCAGACTGTAGGGTACTTTACAACCAAGTACTTTAATTGGTGTAGATATAAATTCCTTCCTCAGAAAAAGGCATATATCTTCACCAATTTACACCATTTTTCAGGAGTTTATAGACCTCTTAGAGCCCATACAATGACCACTGTGAGACATGGACTCCAAATCAAGAACCCCAAAAGTGACGATATTTTTGAGAATGGAGAGTTATAGTGACTTTTTCCCATCTTCCTACTGTCTTATACATAATATAAATAAATATGTTGTATTTTAAAGTAAAAGCTTATTCTAGAAACTTAAGATATTGTTCCCATTCTCTGGGAAGAGAAACAATAAGCCATTGTTCACAGTAAACCTATAAGAAAAAGTTCAACAAACTGTTCTCAGAGATCTCCAAGTTGATCTCTGACCAATCACTTTAATTCTCCTTCGCATCCCTGTGACCGTTTGTAACATTATCTCACATATGTGCCAGTTCTCCCACATGAATGTGGCTGGAATTAATGAGGTCACCATTTCTAAATGTTCTTCAAGATCCTTCCATGAAAAAGCACTTTACAAACAGAACAAATGAGTATTGCCGTAGTATAATTTCCTACAGCATTAATGGCTACCTTATATAAAATATGATTTAAAAAGGAATATTTTTCCTTATGCTTTTCTCCTGACAATAATAATTCCATAGGAATAAATAGAGGAATAATTCTCTTCCAAAATTGCAGAGTACGTGGCAAATCATGAGCTTTGTCATTTTAAGGAAGGCAAGTTTAAATTCAAGTTTATACCTTTCTCTTCATTTACCATCTCGTGTACTCTCACATGCCATGTCAGGCAAGTGCCATAACTGCTGAGTCACTGCTACAGCCTGAAATATATTCTTCTTTTTTCTTAAAAGAGAGAGGGACAGCGAGAGAGAGAGAGAATAAACTTTATTTAGTTTTTCATGTGACTTTCATTGCTCCAACACTCTGTTGTGTACGTGGTGCTGGGGTTTGAATTTGGGTCCTTGTGCATGCCAGACAAGTGTCATAACCACTGAGCCACCGCTCCAGTGCCCCCAGATATATTCTCAATATTTGCATGGAACTGGAACGGTGGCTCAGTGGTTACTGCACTTGCCCGGCATGCATGAGAACACGGGTTTGAACCCCAGCACCATATACACAACAAAGTGTGAGAGCAACAAAAACCACATGAAAAAACAAATAAAATTGATTCTCTCTTTCTATTTCTCACTGCCTTTCTTAAAAAAAAGTCTGCATTTTTTTTAGATTTTGATATCACTAAATTATCTTTCAAAATGATTACATCAATTTAACTTCCCAGAAATTGAATGTGGGTATTAATTTTTACATATTTGCCTGCTCTTGATATAATCAATATGAAATTCTTGCCTACCTCATGGTTAAGAAATAGTATATAGGGGCTGTAGCAGTGGCTCAGTAATTACAGTGCTTGCCTGGCAAGTGTGAGGATGCATGTTCGTATCCCAGCACCACGTACACAATTGTCTGAGCAAAAATAGCCATATGAAAAACCAAATAAGATTGATTCTCTCTTTCTCTCTCTCTCTCACTGTTCCTCTCTCTCTCTTAAAAAAAAGTATATAATTGTGATTAAGATTTGCATGTCTCTTGACAAATTTCTAGATGCATACAACATCCTCAAATTGACATAGGATATATTGAAAGCCTAAACAACCCAATAACAGGTACTGAAATCAATATAGCAACTGAAAGCCTTCCAAAGAAGAAAAGCCCAGGACCTGATTCCCCGCTGAAGCTTACCACACCTATAAGGAGGAGCTAATGCCTTTCCTTATTAAGCTATTCTAAGAAATTAAAAAGAAGAGAACTCTCCCAAACACATTTTATGAGGCAACCATAATCCTGAACCAAAACCCATCAAAGACACATAAAAAAAAAAAAAAAGAAAGAAAACTATTGGCTGGAGCAGTGGCTCAGTGGTTACAGCACTTGCCTGGCATGCATGAAAACATGAGTTCAAACCCCAGTACCACATACACAATGAAGTGTGGGAGCAACGAAAACCAGATGAAAAACTAAATAAAAAACTAATTCTCACTTTCTTTCTCTCCCTCACTGTCTCTCTCTCCTTAAAAACAAACAAATAAAAAAACCTACAGACCAATAAATATCCCTAATGAACATAGATGCAAAAATCCTTAACAAAGTTCTAGCAAGTTTTCTACCAGAGAGAGCAGAAAATGAAATAGCAAAATAAATAAATAAATAAATAAATAAATAAATATTAATGACCCTAAAAAAATAAATAAATAAAGTTCTAGCAAACAGCATTCAAAAACACATCAAGGGCTGGAGCAGTGGCTCAGGGGTTACGGTGCTTACCTGGCATGCACACGTACTCAGGTTCAAACCCCAGCACCACGTACACAACGAAGTGTCGGAGCAATGAAAGCCACATGAAAAGCTAAATGAAAAATTGATTCTCTTTGTCTCTCTCTCACTCTCTCACTATCCCTCTCTTCAAACAAACAGACAAACAAACAAAAAATCATCAAGTGGGCTTCATTCCAGGGATGCAAGACTGGTTCAACATATACAGATCAATAAATCTGATTCATCACTTAAGCAGAATTAAAGACAAAAACCACATGATTGTTTCAAGTGATGCAAAAAGAAGTCTTTGATAAAATCCAGCACCCATTTATGCTCAAAACTCTGAAGAAGATAGGGATCAAAGGACTGTATCTTAAATATGTGAAGGCCATATATGACAAACCCCAGCTGGAATAACACTAAATGGAGAAAAACTGAAAGCATTTTCACTAAATTTGGGAACAAGACAAGGCTACCCACTCTCACCACTTTTATTCAATTTAGTACTCAAAACTCTAGCTAGAGCAATCAGGCAAGAGAAGGAAATCAAGGGATAAGAATAGAAATCTAGGAAGTCAAACTATCCCTTTCTTCGATGTCATGATCCTCCACCAGAAAACTGCTTGAGTTTATAAATAGATTTAGCAAGTGGCAGGCTACAAGATCAACACCCATAAATCAATAGCTTTCCTTTATGCTAACAATAATAGGTCAGAAGAAGAAATCGGTCCCATTGACAATATCCTCAAAAAGAATAAATTACTTTTTGGAGAGGTAGCTCCGTGGTTACAGCACTTCCCTGGCATGTGCGAGAATGCTGGTTGAAACCCCAGCACCACATTCACAACAAAGTGTTGCAGCAACGAAGGCCACATGAAAAACTAAATAAAGTTGATACTCTCTCTCTCTCTCACTGTCCCTCTCTCTTAAAAAAAAAAAAAAAAAAGGAGTAAATTGCTTAGGAATTAATCTAACAAGGGAAGTACAAAACCTCTACAATCAAAGTTATTGAACATTGAAGAAAGAAATTGAAGAAGATCTTAAAAGATGACAAGATGTTCCATGTTCTTGGTTAGGCAGAATTAATATAAATAAAATGACCCTTCTGCCAAAAGTCCCACATAGATTCAACACAATCCCCATCAAGATACCAATGTCATTATTTACAGATATAGAAAAAGCAATTCTCAAATTCATTTGGAATAACAAAAAACCCAGAAGAGCCAAAATATGTCTAAGTAAGAAAGATGAAACAAGTAGTTTCACAGATCTAAAATTATACTATAGAGCAATAGTAACAAAAACATTGTGGTGTTGGTATGAAGACCAGCGGAATAGAATAGAAGACTCTGAGACAAACCCACAAATCTTTAAATATCTGATCTTTGACAAAAGGGGTAAAAATATAATATGGATGAGAGATGGAGGAGAGACAACCATTGCTGGACAAACTGCACAGGCATTTGCAGGAAGTTGAAATTAGATCTTCATCTCTCACCTTGTTCAAAAATCAAATCAAAACGGATCAGGTAACTAGGAATTCAACCAGCTACCATATAACTGCTAGAAGAAAAATTAGGTCCAACACTCCAGCATATGGGAGTAGCCAATGACTTTCTCAATGAGACTCCTAAAGCGAAAGAATTAATGTCAAGAATCAATGAGTGGGATGGAGCGGTGGCTCAGTGGTTCCAGCACTTGACTGGCATGCAAGAGAACACAGGTTCAAACCCCAGCACCCACGTACACAACTAAGTGTCAGAGCAACAAAAGCCATGTGAAAAACTCAATAAAAATTGATTCTCTCTCTCTCTCTCTCTCTCTCTCACTGTCCTTCTCTCTAAAAAAAGAAAAAGAAAGAAAGAAAGAAAGCAAAGAGTCAATGAGTGGGATGCCATTAAACTAAAAATCTTTTGCTCAGCCAAGGAATTGGTCAAAACTGCCAAGAGAGAATCTACGGAATGGGAGACAATTATGGCCTGTGATTCCTCTGACAGGGGACTAATATCCAAAATTTACAAAGAACTCAAAAAACGTTATATCAAAATCACAAACAATCCAATCCACAAACAGTCCAGAGAACTAAACAAAATCTCTCAACAGAGGAAATCAAGCAAGCAATGAATACATGAGAAAATGCTCTAAATCACTAGTAATCAGAGAACTGCAAATCAAAACTACATTAAGATTTCACCTCACTCCAGTCAGATTGGCAAAGATGAAGAATATAAACAGTAATAGACGCTACAGGGGTTGTGGGGAGATAGGAACACTAGCATATTATTGGTGGAACTGCAGACTGGTACAGCCTCTCTGGAAAGCAGTGTGGAGATACCTGAAAAATTTAGGGATGAATCCACCATATGACCCAGAGGAGTTAGAATCAGCACATTACAGTGACACAGCAAAATCTATGTTTATAGCAGCTCAATTTACAACAACTAAATTATGGAATCCACCCAGATGCCCTTCACTGGATGAATGGATTCAAAGCTATGGTATATATATTATGGAGTTCTACTCAGCTATTAGAAGCAACAATATTTTAGCCTTTGAAGGTAAACAGACGGCAATGGAAAAAATTATGCTGAGTGAAATTAGTCAAATCCAGAGACTCAAGGGTAAAATGTTTTCCCTTATTTGTGGAGGCTAGAGCAAAACCCACACTTAGGTGAAAGGTAGTCAAGTTCATGTACTAGACTCACCAACGCTGAAGCAACACATAATCTAGGGGAACCATAGATATGTGGGTGAAAGAGGTGGGGAGGAAAGAGGTGGGAGAGAGGGGAAAAAGAGGGAGTATAGGGAGGGATCTAGGACAGGTATCAACAATGTAGCTTACTCTTTACTCATTTGAGAAGCAAAATAATATGTAATCATTTAATTCTGGAAAAATACACAATCGTATGTATATATGATTATATATATATAGAGAGAAAGAGACATTTATGTCTGTTATAGGGAAGGAAATAAGAAGAGTCAAAGACTGGGGTGTGGGTAATGTGGGGGTGATTCTGGGTTAGAATCAGGTGTATGTCATATTGTTACTACATATGCATTTATGATTATGCAACACCAGGACTCCTCAATTAAAAAAAATAGATTCGTCTGTCTCTATTTAACTTTACAGGGTGAGTATCTTTAATTTTTTTTTTTTCAAGAGAGAAGGACAGTGAGAGGGAGTGAGAGAGAGAAAGAGAATTTTTGAGTTTTTCACATGGCTTTTGTTGCTCCAACATTTAGTTGTGTACATGGATGCTGGGGTTTGAACCCGTGTACTTGCGCATGCTGGGCAAGCGCCGTAACCACTGAGCCACATCCCCAGCCTTTTTAATTTTTTTTATTTTGACAAGGGTCAAAGTTGCATAGGTTCTCACTTAGCTGCTGACGCTGGCTTTGTACTTGAGATCTTCCTGCCTCAGGCCCTGAGCCACTGAGATTACAAACCTGAGCTGCCATGCCTGGCAGGCTTTCTTTTTAAGAGAGAGGAACGGTTCGGGGGAGGGAATCAATTTTATTTAGTTTTTCATGTGGCCTTTGTTGCTCCGAGACTTCGAGACTTCGTTGTGTACATGGTGCTGGGGTTTGAATTCACGTACTCGAGCATGACAGGCAAGCACTGTAACTGCCAAGCCACCACTCCAGGCCCTAGGCTTTTGTTTTTAAGTGGTTAAATTTATCATCTTTCCTCTAAGATTTTTTTTTTTTTAAAGAAAGGACAGAGAGAGAGAAAGAAGCAATCTTTATTTAGTTTTGCATGCCACTTTCATTCCTGGGACACTTCACTGTGTACGTGGCGCTGGGGTTTGAACTCGCGGACTCGCGCATGCCAGGCAAGCACCGTAACCACCGAGCCACCGCTCCAGCCCTAAGATTTTATTTTAATATTGGTGTGTGAGCATGTTTTACTTTAGAAAATCTTCCCTGGCCCCTGGGTTATAAAATTTTCCCATATTTTCCGGGATGATTTGTGTGTGTGTGTGTGTGTGTGTGTGTTGCTTTAGAAACTGCCATTTTCAATGTATTTTCATTGAATAATTTTATAGCTTTTTGGTCTTTAAAGTTTAATCCCTTTAATCCATCTGGAATTCATCTTGAAGATGATATATGGTAGAGATATATCTTTATTTTCCCCAATAGTATAGTATTTAATAATAAACTTATAATGTTGGATATTTAAAACATTAATTCTGGGCTGGAGTGGTGGTTCAGCAGTATTGTGCTTGCCTGGCATGTGTGAGGACCCAGGTTCAAACCCCAGCACCACATATACAACTAAGTGTTGGGGCAATGAAAACCAGATTAAAAAAAAAAAAAAGAAAAACTAAATAAAGTTGATTCTCCCTCCCCTCTATCTCTCTTTTGAAAAAAAATTCTTAAAAAACATTTATTCTAACTGTGTTAATTAATAGTATTTATTCCAACACCATCAAATGTGATATTATGCCAATGTTATATGGGAATATTAATTCTCATATATAGACAGATACGTTTCTACAGTCTCTATTCTACCCCATTAATCTATTATCTGTCTCCATGCCAAAACCATGTGGTTTTCATTGTTTAGCATTATAAGTATTTTGATATTTGGTATGGCAAGTTGTAATATATATTTCTACCAGCAGAGTAGACCTATTTACTCTACTCAAAACAAGTAAAATTGCCAGACACATTAGATTTGCTTTCAATGAAAAAATGAAATTTATGAAAAGAGTAGGCAAAAAAGTCCTAAAACATTTCATAAGCAAATGGGTAAAAGAAGAAAGCCAGTTGAAATAGTATCTTTTATGACCCTAAGTTTCAGTTTTCACACTCTTACAAGGTCTAGAGCAGAAACTCCTCCCAAGCTGGGGAAGATGGGTAGGAGACCCACGCACAGCCAACTCGCCAAAAGCTGAGCTGGAAAAGTCCAGGCCTCAAACAGTGCAGTAAGAAAACTTGCTGCTGCAATCTTGGTGGTGGTGGGGAGGCAAAATAAAGACATCACCTGGAAATGTAGAACCACAGCTGGCCTTCACACTGGTTTGTGACCTAATTCACGCTTAAGTTTTCTGAGAAACCTCAATCTGACAATTTATTTTTAAATGGTTCCTGTGTGAATATAATGTTGATATACAAGCCCAACAAAGACTGCAGAAAGAAAACTCACTTGTAAACATCAGTGCACAACAATCTCACTTATAAATATCAATGCAAAAACATCAAATAAAATATTAACAAGCAGAATCAAATAATAACCATGATGCTTATTCAAGGAGTGAAAAGATGTTTCAAGATTAGAAATTCACCTGTATTAACAGGTCAAAGGAGAAAAGTGACATTACCTTAACTGATACTAATAATAATTTGGAAAAAAGCAAAAGCATTTCTGGGTTTTAAAAACATTCCATAAAGACATAATCGACGATAACTTCTCTAACATCTGTTTGTCAGTCCAGGAGTCATCTTAACGGAGAACACTGGAGGCACTCAAGCCAAAATAAGAAGCAAGACAACGATGCCCCCATTGCCACTAGTACTTAACATTGTCCTGAGGATAACAGCAAATGTGGTTAGATGAGAAAGTATGAGAATTGTAAGTGAGGTAGAAAACTGTGACTATTTTCTAACAATAATATTTTACGTTTAAGGAAGTCAACTGAAAAGTTATTACAAGAATGCAGTAAGTTACTGAGTATAAAATTAATATATAGCATTGAATAACTTTTTTGTACAAATCAAAACTGCCTAAAACAATTAAGTGGAAATGAAGACCACAAGTACAACAGTGACAGCAACAAAGAGATAAACCTGAGACTCAGTTTAACAAAAAATATACAATATCTGTATGTGGGAAATTTCAAAACACTGTTGTGGAACACAAAATGTGGGACTGAACAAATAGACCCAATCTGAAAGAAATAGAATTGAAAAATAGAACCTTTTCTTTGGTTTAAACAAAATCAACATCACAAAAAGTCTGTTCTCTGTTAATTTATAAATTTAACCTCATCTTAATAAAGTTGCCAATGTTTTTTCTCCCCTTGGAAATAAATAAATTTTTTAAAAATTCATTGAAAAAAATAATATTACTGGGGCTAGAGTGGTGGCTCAGTGGTTGGAGTGCTTGTTTGGCATGTGTCAAACCTGTTTAGGAACTACCTACAGAGATACCACCAGATGTGACAATTTTGCAATAATAAAAATCACAATTGCAATGAATTAAAATATGTTTATGAATAGGGGATAACTATTTTTTCAGGTAATTTTTTATTAAGAAATTTATTTGTTGACCAATCAAACATGCTTCTAACGAAAAAAATATAATATATATATAAAATCTGAATATTAGATTTACTCCCCAGAACCCCCCCAATTATCCACCCTTATTAACTATTTTCTTAAAACAAAACAAACAAACAAACAAAAAACACAAACTTCTATTAGCCACTTTCTATAAGAAATGGGACACCAGGTGAGGTCGTGCACACCTCCAATCCAAATGACTGGGAAGACTGAGGCTGGAGGATTTCAAGTTCAAGGCCAGTGGCAGCAACTTAGACCCTCAGCAACTTAGTGAGACCCTGCCTCACATACACACACAAAAATAATAAGAAGGACTGAGGGTGTTGCTCAGTGATAAGGCACCCCTGGGATCAATCTCCAGAACCAAAAAGAAAAGAAATGGAGAAAAAGAAACGTGTTAGACACCAAAGTGGGGAATAATTAGCAAAATCCAGACTATAGGTAATTCTACATTACAAATGATATGATTCCTTTAAAAATAAATTACGAGCAAAAAAGAAAGAAGTAAGAGTGTGTGTGTCCTCACCCCTGTTAGAGTGGCAAAAATGAAAAATTCGATCAACAGCAGATGCTGGAGGGGCTGTGGGAAAAGAGGAACACTGTCACACTGCTGGTGGGACTGCAAATTGGTTCAGCCACTATGGAAAGCAGTGTGGAGAATCCTCAAAAAATTAAGGATGAAACCACCTTACGACCCAGCTATCCCACTCCTGGGTATTTTCCCAAAAGAGTTAGAATCAGCATATTATAGTGATGTGGCTTCATCAATGTTTATAGCAGCTCAATTTACTACATCTAGACTGTGGAACCAACCCAGATGCCCCTCACTTGACCAGTGGATACAAAAACTTTGGTACATATATACAATGGAATACTACTCGGCTATTAGAGAAGACGATATTATGGCTTTTGATATCAAATGGATGGAGATGGAAAGAATTATGTTAAGTGAAGTATCCCAATCTCAGAGACTCAAGGTCCAAATGGTTTCTCTCATCTGTGGAAGCTAGAATACATCAGGAAGCAGTATGTTAAAAGGCTAAGCTAATAATAACTTCAAATTGTATGATTCTTAACACAACAGGGGAATGACTCCCTAGGTTACTTGGAGCCATAGGGTGGGGGACAGGATAGGGGGTGGACTTAGGAAGAATATCTAGGAGACTGGAGGATGGGAATATGGGGGAATCATCTCAGAAGGAGATCTCTGACTTCCACGAGATATCCATTTAACTCAGGAGTTCTTCTGGGGAAAATAGCAACATGGGGAACCCAAGCTGGGCATCCATGATATGGCATTAGCCCTGGATAACTAAGTATATATACATTTTTTTCTTGAATGTTTGATAATGTTTCCCCCTCAATTGTAACTCCATATTCATCTAATAATAAAGAAAAAGAGTGTGTGTGTGTAACCTAGAGACTAAAGAGACCTAAAAAAACTTATTACTTAATTGTGTGTGTATGGATCTTACTTGGATTTTTTTTTTTTGTACTGGGGGTTGAACCCAGAGGCACTTAACCACTAAGCCACATCCCTAACCTTTTTTAATTTTTTTGTTTTGAGACAAGGTCTTCTTGCTAAGTTGCTGAATCTGGTTTTGAACTCAATTTTGAATCTTCCTGCCTCAGCCTCCCTAGCTGAGATTTCAGGCATGAGCCACCACACTTGGCTTACTTGGATCTTGATACAAACACACTATTAAAAATGTATAGAAATAGAGGAAAATTTGAACATTGACTTGATATTTAATATTTATTATTGTGGTGATATTTTTTAAGTCTCTCATATTTTAGTGATACATGCTGAAAATTTTATAGATGAAATAATGTGTGGCTAGGAATTTCCTTCAAAATTATTAGAATAGGAATATAGAGAAAAGTATCAATGCTATGAGTTCATAATTTTTGTGTATCAATTAGCAAATGGGGTTTATTGTGCTCTTTTTTGTACTTTTCTAATGTTTTCAAAGTTAAAAATAAAAAGGATACCAGCCTAAGAATTTTTATGGGAGAGTACCACTAAACTATCCCCAAAGAGATAATTTCCATGTTATATACACTATTCTAGAGCTGGAAAGCCATCCAACTCATTTTGCAAGACTAGCAAAACATTGGTGCCAAAAATGAAGATCTACTTGCAATATAGATGCAAAAAAATGCCATTTAAATATAAACAAATAAGTACAACAGTTTATCAAGACATACTAAATATATCATGATGTCAATTATCATGACAAACTGAGGCTAACTACAATTTCCAATTTTAATTTTTTGCAATTTCAATTTTAACTTAGAAAGTGTGTTTAATTCACTACATGCACAAATTAAAACATCTGATTACACTAGTAATGCTAATAACATAACTGGTAAAAGTTATCATTTATTAATGATTTTAAAAAGAGTAAACATGGGCCTGGAGCAGTTGCTCAGTGGTGAGTACTTGCCTGGCATGCACAAGGACCCAGGTTCAAACCCCAGCACCACATACACAGCTAAGTATTGGAGAAACAAAATCCAGAAGAAAAACTAAATAAAGTTGATTCTCTCTTCTCTCTCTCTCTCTCTCTTAAAAAAAGAAATATTACTAAGTAAGCAAGCTAGGCATGGTGGAGCTAGGCGTGGTGGTTTATGTCTCCTATCCAAGTGACTTGGGAAACTGAGAGAGGAGGATCACAAGTTCGAGGCCTGCCTCAGCAACTTAGCAAAACCCTATATCAAAATAAAAAGGACTGAGAGTACTGAGGGTGTGGCTCAGTATTAAAGCACACCCCCGGGTTCAAGCTCCAGTACTCCCCAAAAAAAGCAAGAGCAAAAGTTCTGAAAATGAAGACCAATGTGATAAAGATATCCCAATTAGATATTAAAGTTCCATCAACTAAAGCAGTACAATAATGGTGCAAGACTGTAGGCTAAAGGAAGGTAAAAAGCACAGAAATATGTACAAGTACGTGCAGAAATTCGGGATATGAAAAAGTGGTGACTCAAATCAATAGCAAGAATAGGTTTTATTGTTTTATTTTTATTTTTTAGAGAGAGAGAGAATCAGTTTTATTTATTTTTTCATCTGATTGTAGGTTTTCCAACACATGGCTGTGTACGTGGTGCTGGAGTTTGAACCCAGGTCCTTTCACATTCCAGGCTAGTGCTCTACCACTGAACTCCTACTCCAGTCCTAAGAATGGGTTTTAAATAAACTATGTGAGAAAATTGGAGAGCCACCGGGAAAATATAAAGTTGAATCTATACCTTTCATCCTGTGCCAGAATAAAGGCATACACATTTTAAACTTAATTTAAAAAATGAAACCATAAAACCATAAGTGAATTTCTTTATGTGCTATGATTCAAAATACAGAGGATGCTTGTAAAAATATAATTAATAATTTTAATTGCATATCAAAAATTTTTAAGCACATGGAAAAATATGCCAGCAACATGGAAAGACAAATGAGAAATTGGGAAAATATATTTGCAACTTACACCATAGACAAAGGGCAAATTATCCAGATATATAAAGAATCATAACAAATTAACATGAAAAGACCAGTATAGAGTCATAATTCTTTTTTTTTTTTTAAGAAAGAAGTACAGTGAGAGAGACAGAGAAAGAGAGAAACAACTTTATTTAGTTTTTCACATGGCCTTAGTTACTCCAACACTCAGTTGTGTACGTGGTGCTGGGGTTTGAACCCGGGTCCTTGTGCTTGCCAGGCAAGCGCTGAAACCGCTGAGCCACCGCTCCAGCCCCTAGAGTCATAATTCTTAAGAAATATAAGCACAGTGTACAATCATAAAGAATACAGGAAAAGCTATCTGAAAGGCTCGTACGCATATAAAAAGAAAGTAAACTTCACTTATAATAAGGAAATTGTAAATTGAAACTAAACTGAGATGCCTATTAGAGTAGGAAAATTCCAAGAGTTGAACAGCATATCCTATTAACCAGGCTATCGGGAATCAGGTAATCTTGTATATCGCTAGTGGAAGCAAAAAGTGATACAATAATAATAGAAGGCAATTGGCAATATTTCCCAAATACGTGACGCATTCACCCCTTGATCTGGCATTTCCACACCTGGAGACTTTATACATATTCCCATATATACTGGCAAAACGATGCACATACAAGGCGATTCATCATTGCATCTTTGACTACACTAGAAAAAGATTCAAAATAACCAAAACATTCATCAATAAGGAACTGGTTAAATAAACAATGCCATATTTACAATACAACTGCAAGCAAAAATTAGGAAACTTTTTTTGTACTGATATGGAAAGATCTTCAGGGTCTTTATGAAGGAATGAAAGGAAGATGTAGAATAGTAACATAATATCCTACTATTTATATAAGCACTATGGTAAAATGGTATATATTCTTATTTGCTCTTATGTACATGAGGAAATATTGAACATTTTGAGAGAAATTAAAGCATTTACTGAGGGAAGAAGGGAATGAGTTGGCACAGAAATAGGAAGGGTAATGACCGGATTTATTTTTCAGGAGAAGGATAGAGATGTTGATAAACATTGGATTTTTGTTAGTTTATGTCAGGATAGACTTGGTTATGTTGCAGTAACAATAACACCAAAATCTCAGTGGTCTGATCACCAGGATTATTTTTTCTTACCTCCACTAAAAGTTCATCATGGGCTGACTGGGACCTCTACCTCACAATGCAGGGATGGGTATGTGACCTAGTTCTGACCAATGAGATGAAAGCAAATATACTGACATGCCTCTGGGAAACATCTCATTCTTGAGAAGCTGCCAACAGGAAGTGACATCACTTCTGCTTGTCAAGCCTATATAAGACACTGGTACTAAAGGAGCCGACTTGTTCCCATGGGAGGGGCAAGCTGGATACACATGCAAAGGTGACATACTGGGGATAGAAATAAACTTAGAAAGAACCCAGGTCCTTAATGTTGTCAGTAAACCTCCAAGTGAACCAACTCTGGAGACTTCCTACCTGAAAATTTCTAATTATACAAGACAGTAAAATTTATTTATAAGTTATTTCAAATTAGATTTTCTGTGATTAGATGAAACTACCCTCATTTGGGTTTTCTACTCATTCTTTTGTTTTATTGCGTTGAATATATCTTCCAATTTGATGTTGTATATTAGCATGAAAGCAAATATCGTCTCATTCCTAATTTAATAAGAATAACTCTAAATTTACCACCAAATGTTGTGATAACTACATGGTGTTGGTGGTTCCTTTTCTTTATTTTACTTACTTATTTATTTATTTTTAAGACAGAAGGACAGAGAGAAAGAGAAAATCAGTTTTTATTTAGTTTTTCATGTGGCCTTTGTTGCTCCAACACTTAGTTGTGTATGTAGTGCTGGGGTTTGAATCCGTGTCCTCTCGCATGCCAGGCAAGCGCCACAACCGCTGAGCCACCGCCCCAGCTCCTAATTATTTATTTATTTTCTTTGTTCAACATAGTCTTACACATTGGAGGGAATCATTGTTACATATTTACGCATACGTAGATACTGACAAAGTAAGTTAAGTCTGATCCTAGTCCAGGATCCCCCACACACCCCTTCATCCATTCCCCAAACTCATGTCTCCTCTGTAGTACTCCCATGCTATAGATATAAATGAGCATATACATGTATATTAATTATTGAAATTTCTGAGTTTCTCTGCCTGCCTGAGTATAGTTTGACTTTTTTTTTTTAAGAGGGACAGTGAAAGAGAAAAACAATTTTTTATTTAGTTTTTTTTCATGTGGCTTTCGTTGTATGTGGTGCTGGGGTTTGAACTCAAGTACTTGAGCACACAGGGCAAGCACGGTAACTACCGAGCCATCGCTCCAGCCCTAGTTTGGCTTCTAATGGAAGTCAAGTATTCCCAGCCCTATTGATAACCCTCCTTTTCCTTCCCTCCCCTCCTCTTTGCCTCACTCTCTCCTACCTTCATAGTTATTATTCCCCCAGCGTATGAGAAATCCACCGTTGGTGAGTTTATTAATTAGAGAGCTAACTTTCATCCTATCTTAGGTTTTACTCTAGCTTCCACATATGAGAGAAAACATTTGACCCTTCAGTCTCTATGATTGGGACATTTCACTCAGCATGATTTTTTTCCATTTCCATCCATTTAGCTGCAAAAGCCATGATATCATTCTTTCTAATCACAGAGTCGAACTCCGTTGTATATATATATATATATACCATAGTTTCTTAATCCATTCATCCAGCAAGGGTCATCTAGGTTGGTTCCATAGTATAGCTATTGTAAATTGAGCTGCTATAAACATTGATGTAGCTGCGTCACTATAGTATGCCAATCTATCTCTTCTGGAAAAATACCCAGGAGTTTGATATCTGGGTCGTATGGTGGATCCATCCCTAATCTTTTGAGGAGTCTCCACACTGATTTCCAGAGTGGCTGTACAAGTTTGCAGTTCCACCAACAGTATAAAAGTGTTCCTTTCACCCTAAAACCCCTCCAGCATCTGTTATTGTTCACATTCTTCATTTTTGCCACTCTGACTAGAGTGAGCTAGGATCTCATTGAAATTTTGATTTTCATTTCTCTAATTGCTAGTGTTGTAGAACATTTTCCCCTGTTAAGAAGTTTCTGTTTAATTCCCTAGCCCATTTATTGATTGGATTGATTTGTGTTTTTGGTGGGTTTTTTTTTTGTTGTTTTTTAAAGAGAGAAAGGGACAGTGAGAGAGAAAGGGAGAATCAGTTTAATTTAGTTTTTCATGTGGCTTTCGTTGCTCTGACACTTCATTGTGTACGTGGTGCTGGGGTTCAAATCCATGTTCTTGCACATCCCAGGCAATCACTATAACCGCTGAGCCACCATTCAACCGCCTCATGTTAAGTTTCTTTGAGTTCCTGGTGTATTTTGGGCATTAGTTCCCTGTCAGAAGCATAGCAGGCAATGATTTTCTCCCATTCGGTAGTTTCTCTCCTCATGTTCTTGACTAATTCTTTAGCTGTGCAGAAGCTTTTCAGCTTAATGGCATCCCACTCATTGATTCTTGGCTTTAATTCTTGCACTGTGGGAGTCTTGTGTCAACATACGCAAATCAATAAATGTGATTCACCACTTAAACAGAATTAAAAACAAAAACCATATGATCATTTCAATTGATGCAGAAAAGGCCTTTGATAAAATCCACCACCCATTTATGCTCAAAACTCTGGAGAAGATAGGGATCAAAAGAACATACTTTAATTTTGTAAGAGCCATTTATGACAAATCTGTAGCCAGCATTATACTTAATAGAGAAAGACTGAAACCACTCCCGCTAAATTCAGTAAGAAGACAAGGCTATTCTCACCACTCTTATTCAATATAGTCCTCAAAACCCTAGCTAGAGCTATCAGACAAGAGAAGGAAATCAAAGGAATTTGAATAGGGAAAGAGGAAGTCAAGCTATCTCTATTTGCCGATGACATGGTCCTATACCTAGAAGACCCAAAAAGCTCTTTCAGAAGACTTCTAGAGCTTATAAATGAATTTGGCAAAGTGGCTGGTTATAAGATCAACACTCATAAATCAATAGCTTTCCTACACTCAATTCTTCCCAAGAAGAAATTCCTACAGCAATTCTTCCCAAGAAGAAATCAGGAAATCCGGCCCATTCACAATAACCACAAAAAGAATAAAATTCTTAGGCATTAATCTAACAAAGGATATAAAAGACCTCTACAATGAAAACTATCGAACATTTAAAAAAGAAATTGAAGAAGACCTGTGAAGATGAAAAAAATTCCATGTTCTCGGTTAGGGAGAATCAATATAATTAAAATGGCCATTCTGCTGAAAGCCCTGTACAGATTCAATACAATCCCCATCAAGATGCCAATGACATTCTTTATGGATATAGAAAAAGCAATTCTCAAATTCATTTGGAATAAAAGGAAACTCAGAATAGCCAAAACATTACTAAGCAAGAAAGACAAAAGAGGAGGTGTCACAATACCTGACCTGAAATCATACTACAGGGCTACAGTAATAAAAATGGCATGGTATTGATATCAAAACAGACATGAAGACCAAAGGATTAGACCAGAAGACACTGAGATAAACCCACAAGTCTTTAAAGGGCAAAATACAGTTTTGAGGGCAAAATACAGTTTTGAGGAAAGACAGCCTGTTCATCAAATGGTGCTAGACAAACTGGACAGCCATATGCAGACAACTAAAATTAGATCGCTCTTTCTCTGTCTCTCTCACTGTCTCTCTCTCTTAAAAAAAAAAAAAAAAACCGGGGGTTGGGGATTTAGCTCAGTGGCAGAGCGCTTGCCTAGCATGCCCAAGGCCCCAAGTTCGGTCCTCAGCCCTGAAAAAAAATTAAAAAAAAAAATAGTTGAAATTTTTAACAACCAATCTGAAACTGTTTTCATCCATGAACTTAACCCAATCACATTTAATGTGATTCTGAGATATCTGGATTATTCTTCCCATTGTGTTTTGTCTCTTCTGCTTACCCTGGCATTTGTTGTTGTTGTTTCTTTTTTGGCTTTTTTTGTGAAATCTATTTTGTTTTCTTTGTCTTTTCCTATCCTCAAAACCTGGAAGTTAGGGCTGGAGCAGTGGCTCAGCAGTTACAGTGCTTGCCCAGCATACACGAGTACCCAAGTTCAAACCCCAGCACCACGTACACAATGAAATGTCGGAGCAAAAAAGTCACATGAAAAACCAAATAAAATTGATTCTCTCTCTCACTGTCCCTCTCTCAAAAAAAAAAAAAAACAAAAAACCTGGAAAAACTGCTTGCTTTTTCCTCAGTGGTTATCCTGACTTATACAGTTTTTAAATAAGTTTTAATGATTTCTTCAATATGATATGACTTATGACTTCATGTGCTTCTCTGTCATATATTTTTTCAGTTTCCTTTTTTTTCCCCTTCTTCTTTTTCTTTTTTCAAGGCTGAGGCCTTGCATGTGCTAGGCAAGCACTCTGCCACTGAGCTAAATCCCCAACCCCCTTTTTCAGTTTTTTTTTTAATTTTTTTTTTAAGAGAGAAGGACAGTGAGAGAGACAGAGAAAGAGAGAAACAACTTTATTTGAGTTTTTCACATGGCCTTCGTTGCTCGAATGCTTAGTTGTGTACGTGGTGCTGGGGTTTGAACCCGGGTCCTCGTGCTTGTCAGGCAAGCGCCAAAACCGCTGAGCCACCGCTCCAGCCCCTTTTTCAGTTTTCTGAATAGATACATCCTCTATTAATTCTCCACGGTTGGCTAAGTTTCAGAGTCCTTGAATATCTATAAACGAACATTTGACACTTCCACAACACGGGTTTGTTTGAACTGTGTAGGTACACTTATACATGGATTTTTTGGGTGCGATTTCAGAAAATTTGCAAATGCTCTCAAACTTCAGAGCCTAGAAATATTGAAAAAAAATGATAAAAAATTAGGTATGTCGTGAATACACAAAATATATGTAGGCAGTAGTCTATTTTAAAACTAGTAACATAAAATACATACAAAATTATTATAAAAAGTTAAGATTTATCAAGACTCATGCATGTAAACTCATGCATTTAAAGACAGCACATGGGGCCTGGAGTGGTGGCTCGGTGGTTACGGCACATGCCTGGCATCGTGAGCACTCGGGTTCAAACCCCAGCACCCACGTACACAACTGAGTGTCAGAGCAACAAAGGCCATGTGAAAAAAATCAATAAAAATTGATTTTCTCTCTCTCTCTCTCTCTCTCTCTCACTGTCCTTCTCTCTAAAAAATAAAAAATAAAGACAGCACCTGGCACCATTCACAGTGGAAAGAAATGTTAAATATGTAAGGATGCAGAATTAACCACATGATTATCTGTCACACATAGGCACTGCTGTAGTCATCTCGTGGCTACCTCCTGTTAGTATTGCAGTGCACTTGGGTGTTGACCATATTGGTGTGAAACACTGTGTGATGCTAATCTTCTCCATGTGAGCAGTTCATCTCTCCAATAAATTGTGTACGCCAGGAAAAAGTGATATCTTGAGGTTCTGGGGTATTTTTCACCATATACAATACATGTGTTGATAGACTCCTAGTGGTAGGCTTTTGAACAATAGCAGACAATTAGCAGTCAAGTTTTGGGAGAGTCAAAAATTATATGTGGATTTTTAAAAAAAAATTTTTTGTGAGAGAGAGTGGGGGGCAAGGAGGGAGAGAAAGAGAATCAATTTTATTTTAGTTTTTCATCGTTTTCTTCTGGGTTTCATTGCTCTGATGCTCAATTGTGTATGTGGTGCTGGGGTTTGAATCCAGGTTCTCTCACATGCCAAGCAAGCACCGCAACTGCTGAGCCACCGCTCCAGCACCTATACATGGATTTTTGACTGTGTAGATGGTCAGCACCCCTGATCTCTACATTGTTCAAGGGTCAACTGTGATTTATTTTGCATTCGTTCTTGAATAACAGTTTAGTTGATGATAGAATTATTTGTAACCACGTTCTTTCAAAATATTGAAGATATTTTCCTATTGTCTTCTTGCACATAAAGTGTTCTATTGAGAATTCTGATATCAGTCTTTGTAGAATTTTTTTTTAAATCTTTGGATGCTTTTAAAATTTCTACTTGTTTTAAATTTTCATTGTCTGTTTAGGTATAGTTATTTCTCACTCATCCTACTCAGTTCTCAGCCTGAAGTTGTGTGTCTTTATTCAACTCTAGAAATTTTTATTTTATTTTTTTATTTTCTTATTTTTTCATATTTCTTTGTTTATTATTTTCTTCTAGAATGTTTGTGGATAGATTTGAGAGCTTCTGGTTCCATCCTTCATGTTTCTCAACATTACTTTCATGTTTTCTCTCTGTCTTCTTGCACTCTGTTCTGGGAGAAACCCTCAACTATTATTTTCAGCACATTAAAGATCTCTTCATGTTTATTAACATTTTTTCATTTCCAAGATCTCTTGTTTCTTTTTCATAACTTCCTTCTTATCTCACGGATTCAATTGTCCCTCTTATCCCTGTGAAAAAATTCACTACACTTCCCTTAAACTCACTCTCTGGGAGGTCTATTGACTATTCCTTGGTATTTGTCGTTTGTTTCACTTTGTGTTAGTAATTCTTGGCTCCATGCACATCTTTTCCTTTGAGGCTCCTGGTTACTCTTACTATGGGAGCTATTTATTAAAATCTGCTTTCAAAAGTGGGGAGGGCAGAACCACCAGGCTTCTCCTACCCAAGGGAACTGAGTTGAAAATAGAGTCCCCTTAAAATTCATGTTTATCCACCATCTTATTTAGAAGTACTCTCTTTACCAATTAATCAGTTAAAATGGATTCATATTGAACTTGGGTGGGCCCTAACTCTAATATGACAAGAAGAGGAAATAAGAGACATAGGGACAAACACAAACACATGGAGAAGAAGGCCATGTGAGGACAGAAAGAGATTAGACAGAGATTACAGTGATGAATCTACAAGTCAAGAAACGCTAAAGATCGTGTATGAATTTTTACACAATCGTGGGAAACCTTGCCTAGGATGCTGGGGGATGTAGGGGGGGTGCAGGGAGGAGGGGAGGGAATAGGAAGGATATCAAGGAGACCTAAGGGAAGGAGTATGGGGGAATCAACTCAGAGGGAAACCTTTGACTTCCATGAGAAGTCAATTTAACATGGGTGGTTTAATAGGAGGAAACATAGAACCATAGGGAACCCAATGGGGGGAAACCATGGAATGGCACCAGCCTTGGCTTGTTCTGTCATTATACTTTTGTTCTTGATTGTTTGATGAGGAATCCCTCCTAATTGTAAAACCATGTTTAACAAATAAAATAAAAATTTAAAAAAAGAAAAGAAATGCTAAAGATCACCAGCAACTACTAGAAACAAGTAGAGGCAAGGAAAGATAACACCTCTAAGCCTTTAGAGACAGCATTGCCCCCAACAATTTTTGCCTTCATTTTGAAATTCTAGCCTCCCAAACTGTGAGGGAATAAATTTCTGTTGCTTAAGCCACCCAGTTTATGGTTAATTTGTTATGGCAGCCCTAGAAAATAAATACACCGAGTAACCCTACAATCACCCTTGATCCATGCTTCAATTCATTTTCTGTCTTTGCAATCTTTAGCTGTAGGATTTCCATGTACATAACATAAACCCTCTCCGACTTCTCTGTAGGTGATAACAAATTGTCTCCCTTTTCCCCTTCCTTTAGCTAAGAGAGAGAAATTGATCACAAGACTCTTTCCTGTGTGCTGGCTCTGCGGTGGAATCTTGATATTCCCTCCGAGATATCAAGGCATGATGATTCAACACTTTGAGACTGAATATACACATCTAGAACCGGATGCTCCTGCTTCCTATCCCTCATCATTATTATGGATAACTTTTAAGACAAGTTTGGGGGGCTGGAGCAGTGGCTCAGTGGCTAGAACAATTGCCTGGCATGCATGAAGAACCGGGTTCGAACCCCAGCACCACATACAAAACTAAGTGTCAGAGAAACAAAAACCAGATGAAAAATAAATAAAATGGATTCTGCTCTCTCCATCTTGCTTTTTTTTTTTTTTTTTTAAGAGAGAAGGAC
>PVKS010016101.1:0-44592 GCA_004027875.1 Aplodontia rufa
ACAGTGTGATAATTTGATACCTGTATACAGTATGTAACCAAATCAGGGTAGTTAACATTTCCATCTCAAATATTTTTAAACATTGTTGATAAATATGTAATAAAAGTATTTATTTATGGGGTACAATGTGAAATTTCAATACTTCTATACAATGTGCACTGATCATATTATTATTAGGATTATTAACATTTCCATCTCCTTATTATTGTTTTGTATTTGGAGCATTTTTGGACAAAATTTGAAAGGATTGGAATTAATTCTTCTTTAAATGTTTGTAAATATTCACCAATGAATATTTCCTGGGTTTTTTCCTTTGGTGGGGCTTTTATTATTGATTTCATCTTACGAGATGTAGACCTCGTCATCTATGTTTTCTTAATTCAGTTTTGGCATGTTTTATATTTCTAGGAATTTATTCATTTTTCTAGGTTATCCAATTTTTTCGCATATAGTTGTTCACTGTGTTTTCTTATAATCTGTTTTGTTTCTGTTGGATCAGTTGTAATGTCTCTCTTTCATTTCTGATTTTTGTCTTCTATGTTTCTTAGTTAATATAGATAAAGGATCTGCCAATTGTTGACTTATTGAAATAAAACTACTTTTAGTTTAATTGATTTTTGTATTGCTTTTCCATTCTGTTTTATTTATTTGTTTTATTTTCTTCTAACTTTGGGCTTAATTTATTCCTCTTTTTCTAAATATTTCAGGTATAAAAGTTTGGTTGTTTATTTGAGACCTTTTCTTTTGGCAGATATTTGTCATTACAAACTTGCCCTTTCATACTATTTTGCTGCATCCCATACGTTTTAATATGTTGTGTTTTTATTTTCATTTTTCTTCAGATATTTTCAAATTTCCTCTTTGATTTCTTCTTTGGACCAATGGTTGTTCAAGAGTGTGTTGTTTAATTTCAACTTATATTCAATTTTCCAGTTTTCCTCCTGCTATTAATTTATAGTTTCATTCCATTGTGGTTGGAAAATGTACTGGTATGATGAATTCATTATTATTAAATTTAGGACTTGTTTTGAGATCTACCATGTGACCCATTCTGGAGAATGTTTGATGTGTACTTGAGAACAATGTGTGTTCTACTGCTGTTGAATAGACTGTTCTGTAAATATCTGCTATTTCTATTTGTCCACAGTATTTTTCAAGTGCTTTATTTCCTTGTTGATAATTTTTTTGGATATTCTAATCATGAGAGTGAAATACTGAAATCTCATATTAGTATTGTGTTGATCTAGGATATTGAGTATTTATTTGTTTATAATTACTTTGTCATTCTGGTGAATTGACCATTTTATTACAAAATGTCGTTTCTTCTCATGACATTCTTTTATTTAAAATATTTTTCTTTTTCATGAGTATAGTTCTCCATGTAGCCTTTGTTTAATCCATTTGCCTGGGATGCTTTTTTTCATTTCCTAACTTTCAACGTGTGTATCCTTAAATCTAAAATGAATTTCCTGAGGACAGCATATAATTTGATTTTTTATCCACCTATCTTTTCTCTATATTTGACTGGGGAGTTTATCCCTTTACATTTAAAATGATTGAAAATATCTTTTACATTTACACTATATCCTTTGATTTCTAGACCAGAATTAAAAGTGATTTATGACCACTCTTAACATACTGCATTTGTCTATATGTTTACCTTCAGCAGCAGGAGGTTTTATGTTTTCTTATGCTCATGTGTTGCTGTTCAATGTGAAGGACTGCCTCAGTTGTTCCTGTAAGGCAAATAGAGTGGTGACACATTACCTCAACTTTTGCTTATCTGGAGAAATCACTTTTCTTTTTCATTTTTGAAGAATGATTTTGCCGGATATAGTATTTTTGTTTTTTGACACTTTGAATATATCATCCCATTCTCTTCTGTCCTTCAAGGTTTCTTCTCAAAAATTTGGTGATAATCTTATGGAGGATCTTCTTTATATGAAAAATCATTATTGTCCTGCTGCTTTCTAAGTTCTATGTCTTTGACTTTTGATAATTTGATTATAGAGTGTCTTAGTGTGGAACTTTCTGGGCTTCCCTTAGGTGGAATTCTTTTGGATATCCATTTTCTTTCCCAGATTTAGAAAGCTTTTAGCCATTATTGAATCAATAGAATATGTTATTTCTTTCTCATTTTATTTTCCAATATTCCTATAATGTTGTATGGATTTGCTTAATGGAATTCAGTAAGCCCCTTTTTTTAACTATTTCTAATTCTTATTTTTATATCTTTTACTGGACAATTTCAAATGATATATCCTTGAGTTTGTGGCTTCTTTTTCTTCTGCTTCATAAAACTGATTATTGAAACCTCAAGTGAATTTTTCACATCAGTTATATTTCTCATCTTCAATATATCTACTTGGTTTCTTTTTTGTATTTTTTTTCTCTTTGTTGATATTCTGATTTTGTTCAGGCATTATTTTCTTCAGCACATATACCATCTTTATGATGATTATTCTCAGTTCTTTTTCAGATTTTTCATATCCTTGCATTTCTTTAGGGTTGGTATCTGGATATTTACCTTTTTTCTTTGTGCCATGTTTCCCTGTTTCTCTTTGTGTATATTTTAGCTTTGTTTTAGGATCCAAGCATTTACTAAAATCACTCACCCGACCAGTCCTCATGGACTGGATTTGTACTGTATGGATATTCTGATGAGATCTGGCTAGAGATTCTGAAGGATCTCCAAAATCATTTATTTTTAATGGAATGCAAGTTTTCTAGTCTGTGTATACAATTTCTTCCTTTCCCCAGTTTCTGTTTGTATCTCTTTCTGTTTCTGTTTCTTTTTCTTTTTCTGAGACTGGATCTTACAGTGTTGCCCAGACTGGTCTCAAATTTCTGAACTCAAACGTTGCTCCCTCTCAACCTCTTAGTAGCTGATATTACCAGCATATGTCATCATTGCACCAGGCTTGTACATGCCACTTCTTAGAGATTCCCTGTTTAATGTTTTCCAAAACCTTCCTCCCTCTAGTGTACACCTGTGGTACTGCATATTGTCTAGTTCTGGAGCCACAGCTGTTCCACTCATCTTTGTTCTCAGCTTTCATTATTCATCCAAATTTTAGTTGTTCCTGTCAGTGCCCTTAGTTAGGCAAGAGAGGTATTAGTCCTTCAGGTAGCCCTTCAAAATGTCAGAACACCAAATGCATTCTCTACCCTTCTGCCTGCCTTCTGCAAAAGAAGCCTTAAATTGTGAACCCTTTCTTGATTACACAGAATAGTGCTGTCCACTGGAGACACACCTCTGTGCTTCTTTGTTTGTTCTCAGTGCCCCCAGGCATCTAAACTATTTTAGGTCTGTCAGCACTGTAAATGAGGCAAGACAAAAACCATTTCCTCAGGCATTCCTCTGAAAAGCCAAAGCATCAGATGCACACTCTCCACTCTTCTTCAAAGGAGAAGTTATACATTCCTGACTCTATTTCATGTTCACTTACAGGATGGGCCAACGTGAGCAAAGTAAAATTTCTGTTTTTGCATCTCAGAGTGGCTGTCCATGGCTTTGTGCTTACCCAGGTTTCTGCAATATCCTAACTGGATTCTGCAATTCTTATAAAGCCTTTTGGTCTGTATATCATTGTTAAATAGGTGCATATATTGGATAACATGAGGTGGAACTTGATACTATACCATCTTACTTATATCATTCTTCTATTTCTTTTTTGAGTCAGCAAGGCATGGGGTGATGGAACAGAATGAGGAGGGAGGGAAAAAAATCTAATATTCTCTTGTTTTCTTCATCCCTGAAAATTGCCTTCCTTAGGTGTCTTCAGGTTCTTTCAAACTTGTGTGGTTGGAATTACTGAGGTTCAGGGCCTATGTGTGAACTTGCCCATGTGCAGGTGCAAGATGTGATAAAGCAGGTGCTAGAAAACTGCTTGTGTATTCTCACACTTCTGCTTTCTGCTGTCCTGATGTTTGGATGCTACAGGAAATTTATGTATTTTTTAAGAGACTATTTGATATTACCTTGTGTAATAAGGCCAGGGAACTGAAGACAGGTAGGTGTAGTTTTGGCTCTTAATAGGCATACAACCTCAGTTAGCTTCTTTGAGTAAACTTGGTAGATAGGTTAAAATTGGGTAATGTATTTCAAAACCTCATCATTTATTCACAAGATCTCTTTGTATTCTATTTGAAGATTAAAAGAATCAAATACTAATCTGAATTGAGTGTTCCACATTTTCAAGGGTGTGTATTATATCCAAAAACATAAATTTTTTCTTTACTTAATGATATTCAATAGAGCAATAGTTTCAAATAAACAATGTTTGTATTGTGCATGAACATCGATGGTTGGATACCTATTGGAAAAGTCAAATGACAATGGCATGATTCATAAAATATGCAAATCAGTTAGTGTGTATAATTGGATCAAGATGTAGCTATACTAATATCTGGTTACTTATTGATAAGAAAGAAACAAGAAAGCTTAAAGTTTTTTTTAATTAAGAACATATGAAGTTTTGCAGATGGCCCACTCTACCCTACTTTCTTTCTCTTTGAAATATTATGCATAGTAACTCAGCTAACTGAAGATTTTATTCTCATAACTTTTCTATCCTTTTTAAGTGTCAGCAGTCACACTAGTGGAATGGAGAAGTGGTACAACCATCTAAGAAAAGTGTTTGGCACCATTTACTAGGACAAACCACACATGTACCCTATGAAGCAGCAACTCAACTCCTAGAAATAATTGCAAAAATTAAGGTCATATATCTCCCAAAAATGTATTATAGAATATGTGAATTTGCTTTATATTTGTAATAGTCAAAAACTAAAAAAACCTCAAAGACTGCCCTCAGGAAAATGGACGGATACATCATAATACATTTCGTACTACAGAGCAAGAAGAAACAAACTACTGCTAAGTACCACACAGCAGGGATGTTTTCAGACAGTGTGCTGAGTAAAGCCAGTCACGTCTTCTGGCTGTTTGCCTGTGAGCCTGTGGCCTGTGGTTGCAGTGTTCCACCCATTTCTGCCGTCAGGACCAGGTCTGGGTTTGACTCCTGATTGTCCACATCACATTCCTGTAGTAGGCGCTTGCGTGAAGTCACTGCTCCAGCCTTGCGACACTGAGCACATTTTAGGAATGTTATGAGCAGTGGGCTGTAGCACAGGGACACGTGAACCAAGGCGCTTGGATGTTTGGTTAACACAAGCAACTGACAAGTCCTATTTCTTTACACTAAAGCCCAAACCATAGTTTTTGTGTTAGAGTTATATATACCTAACACCCAACAAAAATTTTGCTGATTCAAATTAACAATGAAAGAGAAAAGGAGTAAAGAATGAGGTAAAGTAATTTGACAATACTACTTTCTGGATGTATATTAACAAAGGAAAAAGTACGTTACCTTTTCTCCATAATAATCAAACAGAGGAAAGGGTAACTTCAAAAAATGTCATCAGATAATCCTTTTAAAATGAAAACAGTTGATATCCAAATTGACAAAACCCAAACAAGTTATTTTTACTCTTGTTAGTCTTTAAAATTATGTTGTACTTAACTCTCTTCTAAGCCAAGAAAGAATTTCCATTTCTTACATTTTTTTTGTCAAAAAATAACATTTTCTATTATTAGGGAGGTGACATACAAGATATTTTGTACTTTTCTGGTTTGTGCACAAGTTGTACTAGAGGCGAGTTAGAGCCTATTGTTCCCACAGATTTAACACTGAGAGGAATGTTATAAAATCCTGTGCTTGCTACACTTCCTTGTCTGCGTGTTGAGCATCTGACTGACCCTTCCTCAGATGAGGGGCAGGTCATGCCAAGTCATCCTAGATTTAAAGGCACTAAGATTATTTGCTAGTGAAAGAGGGAGAGGTCATTCAATCTGTAATAAGAAGAGAAATTGTATGAAGCTTGGGGTGTCTTCTTCGATATTTATCTAATCTTTGGAAGAGAATTTGTTTGGATCATCTATTTTGCTTTTGCTATTGCTATTTTATTATATCAGTAAGGTACAGATGGATGTATTTGATTGGTCTGTCCAGACTACAGATGCAGTTTTTGTGTTTCTGTACATGGCAGAATTTTAAATGAAACACATTTCTTATGACTTCAGCAAAACTGAAATACTTAGATATCACTAAGTGCTGAGATTGAACAGAAAAGAAAATATTACTGGACCTCAGAGTTTAAAATAAATAAGGAAATCTGCTTATCACCAAAGCATTCCTATTCTGAATGGTCTCTGAACATATTAGTGTAAAATGAAATAATAACTTTAGTCTGTTAGGGATCCATTTGTGCATTTAGGCCTGTGTTCTCTATCCTGCCTACTCTGGCCTTGTTTCTGACTGCATTGCTTTAAACTAACTTTGGTTTATCTAAATTGTTCTGCTTACCTATTGCAGGAGTTAGAGAAAATCTTGACCCAGTCTCTCTTAGCATTTGATTTCCCTGGTACTTAAAAATTCTCTATCTCTTTCTTTTCAAGTTTGTGCTAAAATTGTTATTTGATCATTTATAGCTCCTGATTTCAGAAATTGTGCAACACCATTTTTATAACATTCTGTAGATTAGAATACAGTGCAAAGGGTCGTCTTACACAGAACAGCTGTGCATCAGGCTTGCTTTAGCCCTCCACTTAGGTGCCATTTGTGGTTACTAAGCACTTTCAAGTACATCATCAGCGAGCCCCATGGACATCCATGCTCTCACTTTACAGGTGAGGGTCCAGAGGTTCGTAAGAAGTTATGAAGGATCCTTAGGCCCACACCTAAGGTTCCTGTCTAAAGTCTGAGCTCTTTGTCCAACATTTTATAACTTCTCTCTCTCTCTCTCTCTTTCTCTTTCTCTTTCCTTTTTTAAGAGGAGATAGAGTGGGGCTGGTGTGGTGACTCAGTAGTTATGATGCTTGTGGTGCTTGATTGGCATGTGTGAGGATGTGGGTTTGAACCCCAGCACCACGTACACAACGAAGTTTCAGAGCAATGAAAGCCACATGAAAAACTAAATAAAATTGATGCTCTCTTTCTCTCACTGTCCATCTCTCTTTAAAAAAAAAATAGAGAGAGGGAGAGAATCAATTGTATTTATTCATCTGGACTTTGTTTCCCCAACACTTAGTTGTGTATGTGCTGTTGGGGTTTGAACCCAGGTCTTCCGTGCATGCCAGGCAAGAGCTCTAACCACTGAACCACCATTCCAACCCCCTTATAACTTCTCTTTTGTAAAACAAATCAAAGGAACAATCCAAATCTGAATTTTTTTTTTAAAGAGAGGGACAGTGAGAGAGAGAGAAAGATAATCAGTTTTATTTAGTTTCCATTTTGGCTTTCATTGCTCTGGCACTCCATTGTGTACGTGGTGCTGGGGTGTGAACCTGCATACCTGCACATGCCAGGCAAGTGCCATAACTACCAAGCCACTGCTCTGGCCCTGAATATTCTTATTATGTAATATTTAACACATTTTCTTTTCATTTGAACTTCTTTGCTAGTTTTTGACCAAATTCTTTTGAAGTGAGTCTTCACAGATTGTTCTATATATCTTCCATCTCCTGCACCAGAACCATACTCAGTGGAAGGATTTAACATTGTGCATTTAATTATGGATTAAATTATGCTATACAGTGTTATTGTGAACACTTATTTCACATGAAAGATGCCAGTCAGCCCATCTTCTTGTCTCTCCCACCTTCTTTCTCTCATTCACTATTTTTTTTTTTGATACTAGGAATTGAACCCAGGGGCACTTATCCACTGAGCCACATCCACAGTTCTTTTTTATGTTTATTTATAAGCCAGGGTCTTGCTAAATTGCTTAGCACCTTGCTAAATTGCTGAGACTGGCTTTGAACTTGTGATCCTCCTTGGCTGGGCCTCTTGAGTCACTGAGATTACAGATGTATGCCACCATGCCTGGCATTTTCACTGTCACCACTGAATGAGAAGTAATCTTCCGATTAGTGAGTCTGATAAAAGTGGTTGGTATGGATCACAAAGTGCTCTTTGGATTAGTGGGTCTGTGGAGCTGGCACGTCCTGCATTCTTCCCTGTTACACTCATGAGCTTATCAGGCAGGCCTGCTCCTGAGGAAGATTTGGGAATGACTTGGCCCTGCACTGCTGGGCGGGTGAGGTCAGTCATGGTGTGCAGTTTCGTGCAACTCACTGGGCCACTCATCCAACCAGCATCCTCTGTTTGTCTCGCCTCACCAGTCAGCTCCAACCTTCCAGGGGGAAAAAGATGTATTTAATTGAGTGCCTGCAAAATATAATGTATTAAAGATCTGAAGAGAAATAACCATCCCTTCCCAGGGTTACACCTTATTTTACCTATGTCATTTTACCTACATCAAGCCTTTATTTTATTTCCACTATTCTATGTTATAAGTTTTCTAGTAAAATCTAGATCACTACTTTTTATTGTATTGCAACGCCTTTCCCTTCCTATTGCTACAGAAGAGGGTGATTATCTCACAGTATGTTTAGTAGAGCTTGTTCTCGATTTATTTTGTTAACTTTTCTGTAAAAGGCAAACTGTCACATGTACTATGTGTGTAATTTGGGGACCTCTGAAGAATCTGAAAGTACCACAGAATTTCTGCAGCATAACAACTTAATGGCATTTCAGCCATACAAATTTTCCACATAATTTGAGACACTAGTTTCCCAGAGAAAATAAAGTATAATATATTTATAATTCACATAAATAACTATATAATATTATGACTATTCCTAAGAAAGCAGTCTTTATTAATTTACAAATATGGTTAATGTAATAACATATATGACATAGGGGCCAATTTGAAGGACTTCCATGAATAGATAAGACACAGGTTACATTTTTGTTCTAGAGTAAAAGAACTAAGGATATTTGAGCTGTGTAATTATAAACTGCTTGAATTAGACAGCATATCAAGAAGAGCAAGTATTTGTTTTTCACCACTTAAATGCTGGGAATGCAAGAACTGAATCTTAGAGTTCTTTTTCCAGATCTATAAAATTAAAGAGCATTATTCAAGGTCACATGACTAAGTTAATAGCAAACTCTTGATGAGAATAATGACTACTGTTCCAGGGTACTACCTCAAGATATGATGTTGTTCCATATTGTAAACTTCAGCATAGTAGTCTCTATAAAACACTCCATTAAATATTTCTTTTACATTCTTAATTTTATCCACCTTAAGGAAAAATAAAAGACAACTAAGACTTCATTCTCAAATGTCTAAAATACTTTCATGTTTTCTCATACTTGTAATTCTTATGTAGATTTTATGATTCTTACATTCTGCAGTATTTTCCCCTTGAATTTTCTTTGCTTGTGGGAGTAGTTCATAACTAAATGGTTTTTACTGCTTTTGTTTTATAGAATCTGTCTGTCCAACACGAATTCCTGTGGCAGCTCGTGATGAGAAGGGATTTGATATTCTTTTAGGTTTAGGTGTAAAAAAAAAGGTTAAGAAAAGAATTCAGCTCTCACCAACAAAGATAAAAGGATATGAAATAACATCAAAAATTGATTTATCAGAATCTACAAGGTAAACATATATTGATACAACTTAAAATTATATATGTGTGTATACACACATATATATACACACATATATAATACTTGTGTGTGTGTGTGTGTGTGTGTATATATATATATATATATATATATATATCTGCAGAGGTGCTGAGAAATTTTTAAACTGAGACATGTTCTTCTCTTTCTAGCAATGTTTTCCCAGAAGGTCTTCCTCCATCCTATGTATTTGTTTCCACTCAGAGATTTAAGGTCAAGAAAGTGTGGGATTTATGGAGAATATTAACCATTGATGGAAAGCCACAAATAGCAGTTACCTTAAATGGTGTGGATAAAACCTTATCATTTACAACAACCAGTGTAATTAATGGTTCACAAGTGGCCATCTTTACTGACCCTCAAGTTAAGGTAAAGGGCCTAGGGGTGATTATAGTGTTTATAATCATGGGCAAACAATATTGGGATCGTGTGTGTTGGGTTAGAGTTGTAGTTTCCACATGGTTTAAAAGGTGTTGAGGGACTGGAGCGGTGGCTTGGGGGTTACAGCGCTTGCCTGGCATGCACGAGTACACAGGTTCAAACCCCAGCATCTATGTACACAACTAAGTGCCAGAGCATTGAAAGCCATGTGAAAAACTCAGAATAATTGATTCTCTCTGTCTCTCTCTCTCTCATTGTCCTTCTCTCTTAAAAATCAAAAGGTATTGAATTCATATTTTAAAGTTTTAAAGTTGTGTTATTTATGAAATGCCATGGATGAAGAAAATTTGTTTATTAATTAGTTTGAGAACATAGAGTGGGGGCAGAATTAGCATCTTTCAAGTGCCCTACTACTAGGATTCAAGAAGTTTAAAGATAATTACCATCCAGTGAAGAAGCTGTCATTCCCATTTTGTGGCAAAGAACCCAGTGTTCAAAGGTTAAGTGCTCCCTTGAAGTAAAAAAGTGCATTTATGTTTTAAATTTGAGCTCATGTGTGAGACAATGCTAGAAGGTTCAGAGGTGAAAATGATTCGATTATGAGAGCTTTGACCTAATCAGTGGATTAATTCACTGATACACATTAACTGGGTAGAAGCTGTAGGCAGGTAGGCTATACTACAGGAAGTACATCACTGGGGTCATATCTTAGGTTTATATTTTGTCCCTGGTGAGTGGAGCTCTCTCTCTCACTGCTTCCTGTTGCCATGTCCTGAGCTGCTTCCCTGTGCTGTGCCCTTCTGTCATGATGTTCTGCCTCCCCCTGGGCCCAGAGCTAAGGAGTTGGCCATCTATGGACTGAAACCTATGAAATCATGAGCCCCCATATAAACTTCCTCCTCTACATTGTTCTTGTCTGGCTTTTTGGTCACAGTGATACAAAAAGATGACTAAAACTGTTCATCAAGAATTGAATCTAAATATGTTTGAGTTCAAAGTCTACATTGTTCTATTTTATACTTCCATGTCCTATGAGATATTATGATAGAGATAACTGTTAAAAATCCAATACTAGGAAAATGATGTATATAAATTTGCCTTAATCAGGAGTACATTTTATTTCCCAAAAGGGAATATTTATTTAATAAAATAAATGAAAAATATATATTTTTCATGTTGTGTTCATAATACAGATGCAATGTTTAAAAAATTAAGTTTTGCTCATTAGTATAATTATGATAGCATAAGGGTATATTATACAATTTAGGAAATGTGCTTGGTTGCATATGAAAATTATACATTTGGGCATTTTTTTCATTCAATAAGCATATTTAAAATTATGTGGTCTGCTATCTTCATTAAAATCAATGTGCTGGGCTCTTTATCAAAATAACTGTGTTTCTCATCTTTAAGGAACTTTTTATAATGGAATAGTTAAACAGCTGTCATCAAATAGAAAAATTAAACACAAAATGTGGGAAAGGCATGATAAATAACATAGCTTTTGGATTGGACCTTGAAACATATATAGGATTTTATGGGGAGAGATGTAAGAGAACATTGTCAACATATTAGCATTGAGTAGTTAATTATAGTTTTTATTTAAAGAATGGCAGGTTTTGAGTAAAAGCTGCATGAATAGAAAGGACAGCAAGGTATAAGCCCAATTTGTGAGGAGCTTGAAAAGCCATACAAATTGGTTTGGATTTTATTCAGTGAATGACAGGATTCTATCAAAAGGTGTTGATCATAGTTGTATATTGGTTAAAGCAATCCCTTCTTCCTTTTCCTTTTCCTTTCTTAAACAATGTTTGCAACTTTATCCTGCAATTATGGCAAAATAGCCACAAGGATAAACCATGGCAGTAAGAATGGAAATAGAGAGTTGAATCTCTGTCATGTTTAAGAGATACAATTGCATATGGCTAGGTATTACAACTCAGAGAAGGAAACTTATGCTTTAGAAAAGAGTATTATCATTCAAGGGAATTTTGGGGGAGAGGAAGAAAATTCAGGGTATGGTTCATGTTGTAGCATACTCCTTTATGCTTATTGAGAGACACCCTTGCAAGATTATTCTACTGAATGTAGGAGAGAGGTTCAGGCTATTGATGGAGATATTGGAGTTGTTACATAGTAATAATGATTGGCTTTTAGGAATGGAGAGAGAGTCAGAAGGTAGAATGAAAAATGGCAAGGGCAAACCAGGGAGGGACACCCTGTTCATAGGCACGTTGTGGAAGAAGAGCCCTCAAAGAGATAATTAACAACCAAGGAGGACGAAATGAAGATGGCCAAAATGGTTTGAATTGTGGAAGTTGCGTGAGAATATCCAGAGAGATGGACAAGTTGTGGGGTCCAAAGTTGCAGTGAAGTAAACAGGATGAGGAATGAGAGAGACCCTTTGGATTCAGAGATTAGTACCTCCTTATTGACTTCAAGGGCGTTGCTCAGTAAATTGTTTGACACAACTACTTTGGTATATGTAAGAGGAACTCAGGTAGGGATTGGCAAAAATGTGGGTACCACATGGGGTCCAGTTTAGGGCAGGGTGAAATAGTGTAAAATACAGAGAATCAGTGTGATCCAGATTTTCTTAACAGTGGTAAAGAGGAAGAAAGTGAAAGATTGCTGGGGTTTTTAATGTGTGAATCTTCTGTGTTTTTTTCCCATAGACATTATTTGATGAAGGTTGGCATCAGATTCGGCTCTTAGTAACCGAGCAGGATGTAACTCTGTTTATTGATGATCAACAAATTGACAGTAAGCCCTTACACCCAGCTTTAGGGATCTTCATCAGTGGGCAAACCCAGATTGGAAAGTACTCTGGGAAAGAAGAAACTGTTCAGGTAGTTAAATAATGACTTTTTGCAGTGGATAAAATGAAACTTTTCCTGTCCTCTGTAGTAATATTTACTACATATAGTTAACTTAATTATGAATTCTTTTAAGATATTTAATCAAAATATAGTAAATTCATGAGTGAAATCGTGTGATTTTTGTGTGTGTATGAAAATGCAAAATTAGATGTAATCTATCGGAATAATTAGAAAAATATTCCCTGGGTAGAGGGAAGAATTCTGGGAAACGATAATTTCACATTTTCCAGGAAAAACATAGTTTAAATAATGAACTTGGGAAGGGGAAATGTGGTTAGAACTATGAGTGACACATATAAAAATTTCTTTTTAGCTGTGAAGATAAAATTAGATTAATGCATGTCAGGGTTCTTCAGAAACAAACTATCACTTAAAAAAAAGTGATTGTAGTATGTGCAATTCACGGTTTAAAAAGTTTTAATATTTATGTTTCTGACAATTATTTAAACTAGTCTATCTGTGTTTGGGTTGATGGTTTATAGTTGAAATCTTTTTCTAGAAAAATCTTTTATTGGAAAGTGTATTTTTCTCCTGCTCTGTTTCTGTTACCGAAAACTCTGTCACATTCAAGTGTGTGGTTACTCACAAGGTGACTAGGTCACTGCGTATTAATGTTTTACATCAATTCTAGTAAATATTTAAATAGTAACTGATGTGTTCCATCCCAGAAATTAAGTCTCTAAACCCAAAATGGCCTCTTGGGCTTACCCCCATATCAACTGGAATATTGTAGATATTTAGATAAATACCAAAAACCTGGGAAAGATTTTAAGTATCCTAGGAAATGCTCTCTAGACTAGCTCTCAATATAGAATACTAAAAGAGCTTCACTGGTATTCTGAAGGAAATCAGATTTGTTCTTGGTGCTTAGGGGAATCTCACATCTTTATAGTACATGTTAGGTGTTCAACTTCTGTATTTTTATTGTTTTAGCTAGATTCTGTGATCTAATCTTACCAAATGACTAGCAATAGGCTATTTCTATATATCTGAGTTGCTCTTACAAAACAGCTTGTACCTCAACTTTAACTGTACTGGGTTTATATTCCTAGTTTGATGTCCAGAAGTTGCGAATCTACTGTGACCCAGAGCAGAACAACCGGGAGACAGCATGTGAGATTCCTGGATTTGTAAGTGAGAATGATTCTTTTTTTCCCCCAGTTAGTTTCAAAGCAATAAAAGAAATGCAGATAAAGTCCAAAACTTATTTAATATATATATATATATATACAGTTAATTTTTATTGTCAAAGGACATAAAGTTACATAGAGCAACACATAGTTTGAAGTTCATAACTGAAATAAAATTGTAATATGTCACTGTGCAAGTGTCAATGAAAGAGCACAGACAAGTGATATTTTTCCATCATTTTTACTATGATTATTTTGGGGCTCAGTTGAAGCAGGACTGGACCTACTTCAAAAATATAGGATACTTTGTATGAATACCAGTGTGTGAAATACATTTCTATACTTAATTAAATGTGGGAAAGAATACCCCAAACTGTATATTTCTGGAGAGTAGGAAATAATTTTCCTGTTTACTAGCACATTTTGTGAAATCATAATGAATAATTTTATTACTGTTATTTCAGTAAGGTTTTCTTGTAGTTTTAGAATTTAAGGAAATTTCCTATTCAGCCATTTTAATTAATGTATTAGGAGAAAAATTATTGTAAGCTAATATGTTACAGCATACGATCATGAGTGTATATGTGTGCGACCAATCCCTTTTTACCTAGGCTAAAAAATGGCGAATTGTTTTAATGGGCATTTATAGAGCTGGCGAATGTTTTGACAATGTGATGTTTGGCCTGGCCATGGTTCTTTTGATTTGTATAATTGTGCTGTCATCATTTATTGCTCTAACTAACTGACTAACTTATGAGTCCACATGTTCAGAAAAGTCAAAAATAGAAGGCAGCAAAAGAACATAGATCCTTATTTAAAGTACGTATAATAAAATCAAACTTGGAATCGTCTAAAAAATGACTCATTCTGGGTTTTTTATATAGGTAATTGTTTAAACACTGTAGTTTTATTTTAGATACTTATAACTTGGACTATAAATCTCTCCTAGAAGTATTTAAAGTCATGACACTTAATGTCCATTGTATATACTGATTTAATGTGTTATTATTTGGAAAGATTATATTAATCTATTTAGAATTGTGTGTGAGTCATAAATTGAGAAGCTCTTCTAAAGTAAAATGAATAGAATTTTAAGGCAAGCATTTTGTGACCTGTTTATATTATCTTTTGACTTTTTTTGTTTTTAAATAATTTCCATATGGTTCAATGCAGCATGTGTATCTCACCTTGAGATATTTTTGTTTCTGCATGCTCATTATAGCAAGCAGCTTTGGTGCATTGATACTTACCTTCCACTCTTTACCTTTATTAGTTTCCTTCCTTTAGCCTTCACAGATGTAACCTGAATAGATAAGTACATTTTAGAATACCTGTAAGCAAATGTTTTGTTACTGGATTTAACACTTTGTCTCTTATCAGGACAATGAACTGTCTGGAAATTAGAAAGATAATTTAGGAATTTAATTAGAAACACATCTTAAAACAGGTGTTGTTTTTCTTTCAGAATGGAGAGGTAGGCTTGGATACTGTTATTCTCCTTAAGGTAATGTTTGCATTGTGGGACCAGTTAGCTTCCTCTTATCAGCTGTAAGTATATTAATAAATAGCACCCAATTTTATATAATTTGAATGTATTTAGTATTCATAGTGTTTTGGTGATTTGGAATTTACTAGATTGAGCTAAATAAAATTGGAAATAACGATATCTTCACCATTTTATACAGACGTAGATACATAAATATATACATATATGTATCGATACATCTATATCCAAATCTATCTATATCTATATTTATATATTTGTTTTTTTATTTCCATGTTTGTTATGTATTTCCATTTTTGTCTTTGTAGTGCCTTAATGGCCCCAGTGATGTAAGTTCAACTCCAGCTCCCTGTATCTGTCCTCCAGGAAATCCAGGACTACAAGGCCCCAAAGTGAGTAATATGTGTCAGGCTATTTTTGTTAAAAGTCACAATCAAGTGTTGCTCAGATGCACAAGTTCTTAATCACCATTGGATCTGTTGTGAAATGCCCTCTGAATGCCTTGTAACAGATTCAATCCTGAGTTTTAGTGCAGTTTTGGAAAAGTGTATTCTATCAAGAACTGCCTTTTCAAACTAAAATGGATTCCACTAACACATTTTAAAGTGAGGTAATATTATTGTTTGTTTATACCCAAATATTACTATTAAATCCAAGAATGATATTTTCTTGCAACCTGGTTAAAAAAAGGAAGAAAGAACATCTGTTAAAGAATGTTTTAAATTTTTAAATGTCTTATTTGTCAAAATGGTTTCCAGACGGAAAAATGAAATAAGAAATTTTGACTTGACTTTAATATTGTGAGTTTAATTCTAATTCTAAAAATGGAGCCATATATGTTTATTTCACTCAATCATATAGTAATTACTTATGGAGAGTGTATCTGATCCAGTTGCTTTTACTTATTTGTGCATGCGCGCGCACACACACACACACACACACATATATATATATATATACACACACATATATACATGTTTATATCCTTGGAGCCATCCTGTGCATGATTGTAACTAGTTACTTTTTACATAACAATATGTTCTGAATATATTCCCATGCTGTTCTATTAAATATGAATTCTCTTAAGTTGATGCTTACTATAGCATCACTTAGACATAGGCTACGATACTAAGAAGTTTGTTCACTATAGGTAAATCTTATGTATTTAATATTATTTTAAAATATCACTTATATAACATAAAATGATATCTAACTTCAAAGCAAGTCAAATTCCCTAGCCAAAAAGATTTTTTTAAATGGGTATTGATTACTTCCTTGAAGTGATCATACTAATTTTTGTTTAATATGATTGTAAGGTTCATTTGGACTGAATTTTAAGGTTGTTTTAATACAATGTCTGAAAAAGTTTTAGTTTTGGAACTATTGATCTACGATAATTTATTTAAAAATTTTTATTGGTTTATATTAATAATACAGAACAGTGAGTTTCATTGTGATATATCATATATGCATTTAACAATTTGTTCAATTTCACTTCCCAATACCTGATCGAAACCATTTATTCCTTCCTACCTTTTTTGCATTCTTTTCCATCATTTTCATGCCTATCTGTTGAACTCAAGAAAGAAATTTAAGAAATAAAAGCATATATTAAAAATCTTATTCCAAGTAAACATCTGTTTGGGAATTTGACTGCAATATATACTATGTAAATTATTTATTATTGTAGGTTATTTTTAGATTGCATTTAGGAAAGTTAATCCAAGAGTCCAAATCTTGTTTAAGTATGTCTTAACATAAAAGAGAAATACCTATAAGATGCTGCTTAGAAGAAGATACTTTGTAAGACAGATTGGCATATCTTACCAGAAGATTCTTTATTAAAAATCTTTATATTAGCTCATTCATCTTGGAATAGTATACATAAAAATGATTCAATCTGTCAAAGATATAAGGTGGAAACAATAGACCCATTATGTCTGACCTCCCAATGAGGTTCAGACCCTTTCAGGGTCCTTTCCTGCCTCTCAGGTTCAGGGCACCTCCAGGGAGTCCCAGGGGTTGAACACTTTTGAGGAGGCACCTGAAACCTCTGGTGGTTTTGGATTCTTTCTTTCTTTTTTTTTTTTTAAGAGAAAGGGACAGTGAGAGAGGGAGAGAATGAATCAATTTTTATTGAATTTTTCACATGACTGTCGTTGCTCTGACACTTAGTTCTGTATGCGGGTGCTGGGTTTGAACCCTTGTACTTGCGCATGCCAGGCAAGCACGGTAACCGCCGAGCCACCGCTCCAGCCCCTGGATTCTTCATTTCTGATCTAATAAGTGCCTCAGGGTCACTTATTTTCACTCACCTATGTTTTCACAGCAAATTTTCAGCACACCCACTGCCTTATCTGGAAAAGCCTTTGATTTCCAGTTTTTCTAAGTTTCATGTGTTTCTCATTTTCCTTCTCCTTTCTTAGTCATGATCTATCCCCTTTGCCACCTACTAACTTCAAGTGGAATTGCAGTTTTCCACCAGTCTTCAAGTTGGCGTGCCTGCCTGATCTGCTTCCCATTTTGTTTGGGAAATCTGGCTGGAGGACGGGAACACACACACACTTCCATCCTTTTAGGGCTCTTTTCCCTGGAGGTGGTTCCTTAACCAGGTCAGGGACCCATAAGTGAAAAACAGAAACCTCTCGCAACATTGTGAGTTGTATACCTTTTAGAGATGGTCTAGCTTTCAGTATGCATAGCGTGTTTATTAGTTCAGCAGAGTCCAAACTAAAGTAGATGTGATGATTTTAGTGCAGAGTAAACTGAGGCTTTTGGCTATTTCTGTTAGATATTTTCTGGAATGTTTTGCCCATGTCCATCAAATGGAGTTACCTGTGAGGAGCAGATCTAATTCTATTAGCCTGAAATAGGATTCTGGGAGGCAAGTATTATATCATGAAACTGAAACAGGAGGAATTCCTGGGAGGATAGGTGGGTAAGCACTTATTCTAAGATAAACAAATTCATCTATTTAAAGCTCCATAAATTTTTTTATTTATTAGATGGATATAGAGATACAATTGAGGGGGAAACATTATCAAACATTCAAGAACCAATGTATATATACTTAGTTATCCAGGATATCATGGATGCCCAGCTTGGGTTCCCCCTGTTGCTGTTTCCTCCAGAAGAACTCCTGAGTTAAATGGCTGTCTCATGGAGGATAGAGATATCCTTCTGAAGCTCCATAAATTTCTGAAAAATATGGCAATCCTATTGCAAAACCAGGTCAAAAATGACTGTGACACTCCCTGCTTACCATGGCCCTATAACTTTTCATCAAGCATCAAAAAGCTATATCCAACTTTGGGCTGTGGGCTCCTTGAAGAATAGTTTATTCTTTTATCCCTAATTTCAAATAAAAGGAGAAGTAAATTAATGATATAATTAATTTATTATTAGGATAATTCTTATATGTAAACACTTCTTTTATTCACAGTGAAGTTTAATAAAAAGGAAATTCTCCTTGGAATTCCAATATTAGGCACACAGTGCTTAACAGTTTTAATTCTTACTGAATTAATTTTGGGATCATTGATAAAATAAGATCCACTCATTTACCCCAAATAGCCTATACAGACTGTCTCTGTTCTGCATAAAAGCTGAGGCAGTCCCCACTATCCAAGTGTCTTCCCTACAGGCAAAGGACAGTTTCTTCCCGTATTCCATAGCCATAGAAATGCTGTGGGGGAAACCTCTCCACATTTGATCTAACCGAAATGTTAAATCTGTTGCTTCAGAAGTGGAAAGAACATTTTTTTTTTCTTTTTCAGGTTGGAATAATTTTTTAATAACATCTTTGTTCAGAAATTTCACTTTCTTTATAGCAATATTCTTGCTGATGCCCTCTTTGTTTCACCCTAATAATTCTGTTATTTAGAGATTCATCTGGATTATCAAAGTATCCAAAATCTTTTGGAAAGTTTCAGGGGCCATTGGTTATCTATGTCTTAATGCTAATTTTTACAGACTTGAGTGGATTCTTTCTAGACTGAAGAGTGGGATCCTTGGGTTCTGAGGGAGGGAAAACATTAGTTGTAGAGAATGGTAAAAAACAGTCGTAGGTCAAATGCTTCCGTGGACGTCAGGGGGTGGCATGGAGGCGTGGGGTTTTTTGAGAAGTCTCATAAACATGGTTTTAGGTTTAGGTGTAGCTCTCAAATACATTTAGTTTGGATGCACAACTCAAAACATCAGCTCACTATTGCAAGCACAATTCTTTCTTTGGTCAATGATTCATGTTTACACACCATGAGAGGCCTTACCCAGAGATGTTTCAGCTTAGTCCGTGACTTTTCCACTCCTGTCAACAACTTGAAAATCCTATGCCACAAATTCAGTTCAGCATAAGTAAGTATTCCTTTTCAGCTGAGCACATATTTTTTAAAATTCAAAATGTGCAAATGTTTCAACTAAATTAGAATAAACTTGTATTGAGAATTTAGCCACAGTTGTACAATGGTAAGTCATATGTCTAATTCAATGTATTTGGAATTTTTCCATGTTAAACTTTCAAGCAGTTCCTAATCTGGTTCTGACCAACATATGCATTTGATTGTGTAGGTAGGGATAGTAGCGTCTAAGAGTATAGACTCTGAAGCTAAATTGGTTGGTTGGGTTTGTATCTCATCTTTGCCACTGATGTGACTTTGGGCAAGGTACCTAACCCTCTGAGCCCCAGTTTTTGTATATAGAAAATTGAAATAATAAAAGTACCTTCTTAATAGTATTATTATGAGGGTTAAGTAATTTAATGTATATGAAGCTTTAAATCAGTACTTAGAACAAAATAAGCAATCAGACAAAGGTTAGATGTTTGCTGTAATTGTAATAAAGTAGAATTTTATTTTCATTGGTCTTCATGCTAATCAGTGAAGGTAGTTTTGGCTTTAATTTATTCTTTGAATTTTATAGGAACAACCCTAAACCTTCCTGAGATTTTTCAAATAATTCAGCCAGGGTAATAGTTAAAGTAACCTGTAAAATCTACCAGCAATAGTAGAACCTACTAAAGAGATTATTGTCCCTGTTAGAGTTGTTGACCAGTGTTAAGGCTTTTAAGATGTTACACTGTATCTTTTGGATGATATTTTCTCCTTGAGAACTTAGTTTTCATTAATTTAAATCATTATTAATAAGTATGTTTTATACTTTCATGCAGCATTAAAGCACTTGAGAGGTTTTCCTTCTTGTACCAAAATTTATTTCAGCCTCATCATAATAAAGATTAAACTCTCTTAGATGCTTTTGGCATCCTAAAATTTGCTGTTAATTAATATCTGCAAAGTAAGTGAATCATTGTTATTTGATTTTAACTAAATCAGTCAAAAAGTAGTTATTGAACCTCTACTTAATACTCAGAATTGTACCAAAAATAGTAGAAAGTATAGAATTTGTTTTCATGGAGTTTCAATTCAAATTATAAATGATGATTAAGATTAACCAAGGGAAAACTTTGAGAAAACTCAATGTATAAAGCAGTGGTGTGATACAGAAGCTGCTATATCATTTCAGTAGAAAAAGAGCTGAAGACACCAAGAGAAAATAGAGTAATGTGGATACTTCAGTAGTGGAGAAGTTTGTCTTATTGAAGTTTAAGTAGAAAAGGGGAAATTTTTTTTTCCCTGTAGAAAGTAAAGATGGAATTTGTTGAAAGGCAGGGAGTTCACTCTGAACACAAGTCAAGAAGGATGCTTAGGAGCTCTAGGGTAGTGTGAACCCTTTCAAAATAAGAGAAAGTCCAAATCTCTAAAGACTTTGAAATTTGCTCCCTAACACACAGCCAGAAGTACAAGTGCTTGAATTAAAATTACAAATTATCTTTCCTTCTGGCTTTGTAGCTCTTCTTTCTCTGTTTGAAAAATGCCATTTCCCTTCTTCTCACCCTTTCCTCTTGCTAAGCCCCTGGAGGGGCAACTGGTAAGTGAGTGGCTCATCCCTTTTTTATTGGTTCCTGAACAGAGTTCACATAGTTCTTTCCGTCTTTCCTGTTTTGTTTGAGGACCACGTTTCCCTATCCAGGAGTCCAAAGTAGTTTTCAGATCAGCAAATTTGGCTCTGTAAAAGTAGTCCTAACTGCCAGTCCTATGAGAATGATTTCTTGATAAAAGCAAGGAAGAGTTATTGAACGGAATCAGTTGCCTTTCCACAGAAGTTTACTGATGCTAATGTTCCATGTGAACTTCATGGACTCAGAGATGGATGAATATGATATTATTTTTGAAAATTTTCTTAGAATTGAATTAGAAAGCCTCTTTCCCTCACAAGAAAGTGTTTCATGGGCAGTGGACATCTGGATGGTCAATACTGGAATGTGCAGGCACAGTGTTCTTGCACGATCTCAGGTTTGTTAGGGCAAAGGCATTTCTTAAGTTCTCAGGTATTACTTGCACTGAAGGACTATGGAGATTGGGACAGAGTTGTCTTCTGTCCTGGGACCTGTTCTCACAAGCATATTCAAAGTTTGGAATTTTGACATTATTCTCAAATCTGATATATGGGTATCACATTGACAATACTCAAAGAAATGCCTGCCATGAAGCTTTAAACCTGAGTCCCACGTGTAAGATCACACATCTCTGGACTTTATTTTTTAAATTAGGTACCAGGGATTGAACTCAGGGGTCCTTTACCTCCATGCTGTATCCCCAGCCCATTTTTATTTTTTGAGACAAGGTTTCACTAAGTTGCCCACACTGGCCTTCAACAGTTGATCCTCCTGTCTCAGTCTCCTGAGTAGTAGAGATTATAGGCATGTGCCACCCTGGCAGCCTTGTGACTTTTTTTTAAATAAGTAATTATATTTTTTATAAATTATTACATTATAGGACATTGATATCTGGGGTGCAGCATTCAGAATAGAATTAATACTATAGACTCATGAGTCAATAATGCCATCATGGGGCTGGAGCGGTGGCTCAGTGGTTTCAGCACTTGCCTGGTAAGCACGAGGACCCGGGTTCAAACCCCAGCACCATGTACACAACTAAGTGTTGGAGCAACTAAGGCCATGTGAAAAACTAAATAAAGTTGTTTCTCTCTTTCTCTGTCTCTTTTACTGTCCCTCTCTCTTTAAAAAAAAATAATGCCATCATGAAAAACTTTTGCTGTGGACATCTTACAGTTTGCTCAAAATTCTGAAAATGTATCCTCCAAAAAATGCTGATCTTTTGCGTCAGTAAAAAAATATTTCCTTGTTATACATAGATTACTTACAGAAATAAATCATTTAGTTTTGTCTAATTGAAACCTTATTTCTTAAGGTAGGAATTTAAAATGTAGCATAATTTTCCTAAGCCTATTTTGCAATGTCTCTTTAGGTTTTTGAAATATACAAAATAACTCAAATAATAGAAGTGATTTTGAACCTTTATGAGCCCTAAGTGCACAATGTGGTTGGTCATTTTGCCTTGAAAAAAATTTATTTTTCCCTGCTTAGGGTGACCCTGGACTGCCTGGAAACCCTGGCTACCCTGGACAACCTGGTCAAGATGGTAAGCCTGTGAGTACTGAAAGCTTAGTCATCTCCAGTACTGGGATTATAGTGTCAAAGTAAAAATTGCACTAGGTACAGCTAAACAGGCAAAGAAGACTTTATTCCAGACTACTTATCATAGGAGAGAGAGACTGAGCTCAACCCTGCTAAAACAAAGGGAGGGAGGGATTTTGAATGTTGGGGTATGCTAGTGAAAGAGTACTGGAGGATTTAGGGGAAAGGTAGGTTGATGTGCTGGAGCACATTGAGGTATTCCTCAGGTTTTTAAATGTTTTCTTCCATGATTAGCCTATCTATATTTGTTTGCTTATTGGCCCCTATCAAGAGTTAGTCCCCTATGTTGGAATAAGGATGGTGTGTTCTTTGAGGATTATGTTTCAAAGAGATGGCAAGGAGGTCCTTGAGAAAGTCATTCATGGGTTGAAAAACTACTGAGAAGCTATTAAAAAGATTTGTGTAGCAGAGAGGCTACAGAGGCTTTCTAAGGCAAATACTCTTTTAAGAAAAGTAAAGTCAGGTAGAATAAGGAAGATGCCTCCCTAAATTTAGTCAAGGTGAGGGGAACATAAGGTCCGCTTGGCCAATGGAATCAGCACTGTAGACATAGGGCTTGCCCGGGGATCAGATGTGATGAGGTACTTCAGAGTGCTTTGTAACTGCAGGTGGCATATGTGTGCAGGCATAGAGCAGGTATTGTGATTATCAGTTCTGTTCTAGACACTTTTTGATATCTTACTTCAAGATTGTGTTTATCTTTATGGCAATAAAAAATTGACCAATGAGTTTCACTCTCATGATAAATCCTTTTATCTTTTCCCTACATGTATATGGAAATTTTCAACTTAAATCTTTTCAAAGGTGGTGCTGTTTTTCTAAGAATACATATATCAGAGCACACTTGTAATCTGATTAAATAAATACTATCCACTAAGATTCAGGAAAACTTTAGGGACATTGAAAGGGAATGTAAATAAACTTTTAAAACATTTTAGGCAAATATTTATAGGTAAATCATCTGTCAGCATGTTTGTAAAAGTAAATAACATCAAGAATTGGGTACTAAGTATTAAAAAATAGTTGTCACCAAGAAATGTATATCCTGAAAAATCTTACCATGAAGGAGTGGGAAGATTTGCACTGTGAGTCGATAATGTTCAAGAAGCCAGGTATGGTATTACACACCTATAATCTCAGTGGCTTGGGAGGCTGAGGGAGGAGGATCTTAAATTCAAAGTCAGCCTCAGCAACTTAGTGAGGCCCTAAGCAACATAGTGAGACCCTGTCTCAAAAAATACAAAGGTCTGGGAATATAGCTCAGTGGTTAAATGCCCCTGGGTTCAATCCCTGGTACCATCAGCAGCAGCAACATAGTGAGACCCTGTCTCAAAAAATACAAAGGTCTGGGAATATAGCTCAGTGGTTAAATGCTCCTGAGTTCAATCCCTGGTACCATCATCATCAGTACCAAAATAACAGTAACAACAAAAACAACAATAATGTTTTTCAAGAGATGAAATAATCAGAGACCTAACACTGAATCATCAAGATTCCAACCATTGTGAGAGTTACTTAGGTCCCTGAACGAAATTTGCTAATGGATTTAATACAACAACAAAATAAGACAAACAAGAACAATAACATAAAATAAAAATAAACTAGCCCATCTTTGAAGGTGTGGCAATATACTGAGGACTTTGACCCCATGTTACAGGGGAAGGATTTAGGTAATACGCGAGTCCCTTTATAGAGAAATTATGAAGAAGAGAGAATAGGTAATACAGAAGTGGCCAGTGGGAGCTGCAGAAAGCACAGGAGCTGCTGCAGGATTGGGACAGTGCTGCTCCATTGGCCACTGGGATTTATTCTGAGTGTGATGGCAATTAGGAATTTTGAGAAAGGAAGTGATTTAATTGGTTTATAATTTCGAAGGATAAATATGAACATTATCTGGAGAGTAGATTACATGGGGGCAAGAGTGGAAGAAGGGAGACCATATAGGAGGTTGTTGCATGATGTTAAGTGAGACAGGAAAGGGGCTTGGAGTGGGGTGTTGTGGTGAAGAGAAAAGTGGTCAGATTCTGGATTACGTTCTAATGTAAAGCTGACCACAGTTGCCAACACATTTATATGAGGGGTGTGAAAGAGAGAGAGGTGTCAAGTCATGAAGGATTTTAGTTTCAGTAGCTGGGTGAAATGTGGTGTCAGATGATGCACTGGGCAAGGCCATGGAGATGTAAGTTTCGTGGGGAGAATAGAGTGTACATTTTTGGATATGTTGGAGAATCTAGCTGTAACTTACCATATAGAGGTATACAAAGCTTTGGGAGTGGATGAGATCATTTAGGGCATGAGTACTGTCAGAGAAGAGAAGGGGACAGTGGATCTGCGCTTAAGGCTCTCTTAAAGGGAAAAGAGACCAAGGATCAGCCAAGCAGATCAGGAAGCTCTGAACAGTGCGGTAGCAGAAAAACCAGGAGAGTGTGGCATCCCTAGGGAAGAAAGCATTTCAAGCAAGGGGTGATCAGTTGTGTCCTTGTTGTCAAGAAGTTAAAAAAAATGAGGCTTATGATTAGAATGCTGAATGTGCTACATGGAAGTAACTAAGGACCTTGGTAATGTTGTTTCAGGAAGGGTGGGTACAAGCTGGATTTGAAGAGATTTGTGGGAAGAGTGGGAGATAAAATGGTAACAGTAAAAATGTCTCTTCTAAGAACATAAAGGGGAGTAGAGAAAAGGAGCAGTAGAATGGGGATAAGTGGGACAAGACAGATTTTTTTTTAAAGGTTGGAGGTTTTACAGTAGTTTTATGATGGTAAAAATGAGGTAAAAGGAAAAAGGAAGATTTGGGAGGCAAACAGTCATTTGTAGGAAGCAAATGGGTAGACAGGAGGGCGTTAGTTCCAGTCAGTAAAAAAAAAAAAAATTTTGACCTTGATAAGAGAATAGTGGTTAAAAGTTAATGTGGGTAGATGGCCAACCCAATAGGTATAGAAACAGCCAGGATGTGTATTTTGGGGAAGAGGTTGAGAAAATTATCATCAGACTGCTTATGTTACAATTGAATTCAATTCAAATATGCACCTAATACCTGCCCTTTTATATTTTTCTTTAGGTGTTTTTTTTTTTTTTGGTGGCAATATTTGCCTTGCAATTTCTCTTTTAACCCATCCTTTTCTCACTTTTACCTACATTATCATATGACTTTGTGCATTTTCTCACTGCAATTCCTAGTCCCACTAAGATACTTCCCTGAGGTTCTATATGAATCCTGCCCTTATCACACTTGGGTGAGACTATTTTAATAAATGTGAGCCCTCCTTCCTGGAGACCCCTTTTCTGGGTGTTACTATTTCTGTGACTGTCAGCTGAAATGATGTACTATTCCCAAATAGGTGTACTTCATAGGCTGATATGTCACCTGCTAACTCTGTATAATGATATAGCATACCCCTGACAGTGCTGCTAAATTATTTAGTCCTTTGGCTTTTTCAATAATAAAAAGTCCTAGGCAATATTTGGAGTTGAGTGCTGATCAGGCCCTTAATGGGCTATAATCTCTGTTTGCTTTTTGAAAAAAATTTAGTCCTGTGAATGAAGTACTGGACTAATTATAGTTGGCTTAATATAATAATCTTGGATATTACTCTATTATTCTGATTTAAGATATAGAAGACATTTCCTCCTCTAATTCAGTACATGTGTAGATATATTTTGTATATGTGTGTATGGTTTTAGGTATAGATATGAAGTATCAAATATCAAAGAAATATCAAAGGAAACAAGCAAAAACTATGATAGGCAGAATCATTGTCCCCCAACTCTGTCCATGCCCAATGTTCAAGACGCATGAAAATGTTATCTTATATGGCAAAAGATGCTTTGCCATATAAGATTAATTTAAGGATCTTGAGATGAAAATATTTTGAGTTATCTGGAGGTCCCAATGTGATCACAAGGGTCTTTGTAAGAGAGAAGCAAGAATGTGAGTCAGGGAAGGATTTTTGATGATGATGATGATGAAGAAGAAGGAAGAGGAGGGGGAGAAGGATGAGGAGGATGAAGAATAAGGAGGATGATGAAGAGGAGGGAGAACGAGAAGGAAGGAGAAAGAAGAAAGAATAGATCAGAGATCAGAGTGAGTACCTATGAGTCAATGAATGGAAAGAAACCTCCAGAAGCTGGAAAAGGGAAGGGATATATTCTCCTTTAGAGCCTCCAGAAGGAGCACAGCCATGCTGATGCCTTGATTTAACTCCCTAAGACCTCATTGTGAATTATTACCTCCACAACTATAAAATAATGTTTGTGTTGTTTTAAGCCACTATGTTTTGGTTAATTTGTTACAGCAGCAATAAGAAATTGAGATACCAACCCAAATCCTATTTTACCCAAAGTATGACTTTTTCTGAAATTTCCTCCCTCTTCCCCCTATTTCTCTCCCTCTGCAGGAGATGTGAGGTTGGGTGGCCAAGCAGGAAGAGAAAGCAAGCCTGTGAGCCAGAACAGCTGAGGGTCATTAGTGTGTGTCCAGGGCCAGCACCCAGCTGGAGTGGGAAGGTGTGGGTGGAGCCTCTGGCTTGCTATTGGAGCCATCTGGACCAAGGAAACTTGGATGGAATAGTTTTCAGGGAATTCTGCTTTGTTTGGCTTTGGTTCTGTACAGTCCCCCTCAATAAGCAATTTGAGTCGATTTCACACATTATAACCAGGCCAAGTCAACTGGAGCTTTAAATAGTAAATTATTCCACTCTGGAGAAATACTAATTTTCATAAGGAAAGTGCTTTCAACCCAAATTAAAGAGTGATTTCAAATTCTTCCATTTCTTTCTCACTTCTCTTTCAGTCCACTACATTCTATACTGCAGAGTCTGAGCACATTTTATTCTTTTACCATTACAAAAGGAAAGATGGGAAAATATTTACATAGCATGCTAGGTAACTCAGAGTGGTACGACTAAAGACATTATACTGATAGGACATTGATCTATTCAAGAAGGTCTTATGTGGAAACATAATAGGACAGTTTAAGATTTTGGAGGAATTTATATTTTAACAGTGCTCATTTCTGTTTTCTGTCATTATTAGTAAGTCGTAATGAAGTAATTTACTGAAACAAAAGACCTAGCTAGCAATTGGGCAAACCTTGGGCTGTGCTGCTTTTTGCTTAGCAAAGTGGCTTTGCTTTTATGGTCTTCATTTCCTTCATCCAGGAAATGAGAAGATGATACTTGGTAAGGACCAGTTTCTCTGTCTGATTTTCTCATTCCATGTAGTCCATCCTATTTCTGAGAGAGAAAGGTGAGATAAACCAGGCCATGGAATACTGGAAATGATTTTCCATATAAATGGTCTTAACAGCACACTGCTGCCACTAGATAAAACAGTGGGTTGGTCAGTGGGTGATGCTCAGTGGTCCAGTGCCCTCCTTTGTCTTGGTCATTTCAAATGTACCACTGAGTGGGCCTGAGATACTAGAGAAGGGAGCTTCCTGAGGAGAATTAAACCTTGCTGAGGTGGTAGTCAATACAGGTGGGGGATTGAAAAATTATATTACTTTTCAAAGTATAAAGTACATATGGGGGAAAGTTTGTAGGAAATGAATTTGGATGGGTAGGACAGAGAAGGCAGGGAAGGTCACATAAATCAGGGCATTGTGATAACACTGGCTTTCCTTTGGAGTGAGTTCCAGACCCACTCGTGCAGAGAGCAGTGATGTGATCTAACTTATTTTTCTCAAGAAATTACTCTGGTTCCTGGGTTGAGGATAGAGGTTTTTTTTACAGCAACGAGGGTGAAGGAGAATGGCCAGGAAGTTTTTGCAGGACCAGAAGCAGAGTGATGGCAGCCAGGATCAGGTGGTAGTGGTGAGGTGAAGAGTATGCTCACTTCCCTGGGTATTTTGAAGTTAGAGCTCATGGGATTTACTACTGTATTGGATGTGGATTGCAGAGGAAGAGGGAAGTCAGGGACAGCTAAGTGGGATGTGAAAGAATAGGGAAGCAAACTCTGGGTGAGGGGAATCATGAGTGTAGTTTTGGGATATGTTATATCTATGCATGAAACATTCAAGTAGAAATTTTAAGTAGCAACTGAATAGAGAAAGTCTAACGTTCAGGGTGAGAGCTCTTTCTTGTGAAGTGTCCTTTCTTGCCTTTTGTCTATTTTCTACAAGGACAATCAAATTTTTCATATCAATAAGAGCTTTTTACGCTATGCGAGAATTAATCCTTTGTTATATATGTTGTAGATATTCTCATTTGGCTTATAATTTTAATTTTTAGTTATGTAAATATTTCCACAATCAAACATTTTCTCTTTTAGTTTCTTCCACTGTTAAATTTGGAACATTGGATGCTTTGCTATATATGTTCATTTACTTTCATTTAGTGTTATTATGATTTTAATCTTTAATTGGGAATTTTAGTATTTGGGATGGCACAAAGGTCCCAAAATACTTGGGGAATTTAAAGAGCAGGCTATTCAAAATTGTGAAATTCAACCACAATACTTATTTCTCCATAACCTTGGTGAAAATGGGATCCACAGATATAATAGGGCTGCCTAAAAGGCAGATGCAGCTTTTGGCACAGGCAGTAGACATATAACGTGTGTATGAGGAGCATCACAGTCCTGCCTCTGGTGTGCTAGATTTGGTTCAGAATTCTTCAGAGGCATGCAGGAACTGAAATTCTTTCAGAAGAGAGTAACTGGGAGAGTGCAAGAGTTCAGAAGACAGGGAGGAGCTCTTGAACTTCAGGTATGCTATTTTCAGATATTCAGGAATCATGTAGAGAATAGGAGGAAAGTGAGGCAAACCAACCCCCAGGTGTGCAGAGTCAGCTCGATGGGGTGAGTAAAATAAAAACAGAACCTGAGAGACAAGCTCTTCAAGCCTCCCTGATTTTAAACCCTTAACTGAATATGGTGCCAACTGTGGACTCAACAGTTTAAGAGCTGTAGGAAGTTGGGAGCTGGGAGCCATGATGATTAAAAAACTAGAGAACGGGATACGTCAAGATGAAGGTGGAGGGACAGCCATTCTTTAACTTGGAAAGGAGAATAAGAGGCAGTATAATCATGAAATGTATGGAACTTCCTTTTAGGGAGTACAGTGTCTGTCTGAACTTCCTGCATTTTAGTGTGAGCTCCCTAGCAAAAAAGGATTCGTTGTCTCATTTTCTCCAGCTGATGTTTAACTCTCTTCCTCTCCCTTCCCTGTCTCCCCCTTTTGTCTCCCTTTCCCTTCTTACCCCTCTTCCTTTTCCTCCCCCTTCCTCTCCACCCTCTCTCCTTACTTCTTTCTCCCCTCCTTCCTTCTCCCCTCAAGAGTCTCACTGATAAACTAAAAGGTGAATCATTTTCCTTGAGTGGATTATCCTGCGCCTGGGCAGTGTATTTCCCTTTTCTGCAATGGAATGCTATTGGAAACGTGTTTCACAGGTTGCACTGGGCTCCCCTGTAATCCTAGCTATTTGGGAGGATGAGACAGGAGGACCACAAGTTCCAAACTACCTGGGCAACTTAATAAGTACTTGTCTCAACGTAAAAAGGGCTGTGATTGTGTAGCTCAGTGGTAGAGTGCCCTAAGTTCAACCCCCAGTACCAAAAACAAAACAAAACAAAAATACAACCAAAAAACCACAAGCTTACATCTTCTTAGGTTTTCTTTGGGAAAGCTTAGCTCACTAGCTAATTTTTTCCCATACTCTCCTTCAATAGAAGTAATATGGATCTTTCCCTGTTTATCTCATGTCTTCTAGATCGATTATATCTTATATATCATAGTATATATGATGTGATAATGTGTATATATACACATTACTGCTGTTTGTATATTAAACTCTTCAAGGGATTCTTCAGCTTCACATGACATTTGTGATTTTATTTTTTTTATCTTAAGTTTAAAAAATTCCTGCCGTGCCCCCTGCCTGCAGAGAGACATGACAACAGCTCTGGTGCTTCAGTTGCTTCTTTATTTTTCTCTTTCTATTTGAAGTTCTCCAAAACTTTATTTTATCCATCTCTCTAGAGGCAAAGCTTTTACATCTCCTCTCACTAAAGTCCCTGCTTCTACTCCCAAGGCTTTTCTTCTTCTCTCTACCTCTCCTATTTCCCTGTATGCCCAGTATTAATTTGTTTCAAAACTCTCAATAGGGACACAGAACAAACATAATCAATCAGTTGCAAAAATAGAGCAGCCAAATAGCTTAGTCATGTGGTCAGGCAGTTTGCTAATTAGGAAGTTGCAAGCCAGCTGGGCCTCTTGCAGAGTTGTTTACTACTAATACTTTTCTCTGGCATCCAGCCAAGGGTCATGTTGGCTTCAGTCTCCAACATGTCCTCCTTTTTTTGTTTCTTTGAGAGGAGAAAAACAGGTGACTGTGCCTGTCTTAGGTGTCTCCATTCACACCTCCCCTTCTTACCCGTCATTGGAATTAGGTGCAGTGTAAGGCACCCTTCCTGTCTTAGGTTGATAAGGGGGTTGAAGGAACTTACCCGTCATTGACTACCAGCCCCTTGAGCCTGAGCCATTCATGTTGTTGCTGACTCGTGGTCATCAACTCTGAGGGCAGCATAAGCTTGCTTGATCCCTTCCATGCCTTTTTACCACAAGACCAATCACAAGGCACATAATGATGATGACACTAGCCACACTTCCCTAGGACTTAGCCATATTGCTCAGGTAGCCAAAACTCAGTCCAGGCAGGTTATGAATACACATAGACCCAATGTCCACCAAAATGTCCATTTGTTCTTGCAGTAGATAAACTTGTTGGTTCATGGTCAATAGTCCAACGCACAGGTGTTAGAGGCCGCCACTGCTACAGCCACCGCACCTAAGATGTCCAAGTCTCTCTAATTATGCCGAAGCAGGACCGGCAGGTTTTCTTCCCCGATCTGTATCTCCTTTAATTTTTTCTCCCTAAGGCTCTGAAAAACAACTTAAAAACCTCTATGTAAACACATTCTAACTCACCCTGAGTTTTTACAAACAGCAACAAGATGACTCTGGGGCAACTAATGAAATGGGGTAAAAACCAGACCCCCAACAATTTCCCCCTATATATTTTTAATTCCACAATGCCTTGACCCTTTTAATTTTAAAAGTCATTTGGATCCATTTTCTTTTCTTTTTCCTTTTTCAATTCTAATTTATGAGCACTCATCTATTAGCCAATTCGGTACCATATTTAACACACATATAACATACATGAACACAAACACACAGGACAGGTGCACACACAGAACAAATACCCCAGCTCTAAGCTAGTACTTCAAAACACAGAACAGCCGCTTTCAATCTTGGTGACCAGTCTTTACCAATCACTTTCACTTTACATGGAGCCGCCTTCCGCGTACTCCGATTGTCGCTTTAATGCGAACATTTAGGCTGCCTACTTACCTTTTCTTTTCCTTTTTCTTCCCTCGTCCCGGGTTTTGGCACCACTTGCCGCTCTACCCCCGTCCCGGGTTTCAGCACCACTTGTCGCGCCCCCTGCCCGCAGAGAGACACGACAACAGCTCTGGTGCTTTAGTTGCTTCTTTATTTTTTTCTTTTTCTTTTTAGTTCTCCAAACTCTTTATTTTATCCATCTCTCTAGAGGCAAAGCTTTTACATCTCCTCTCACTAAAGTCCCTGCTTCTACTCCCAAGGCTTTTCTTCTTCTCTCTACCTCTCCTATTTCCCTGTACACCCAGCATCAACCATTTACAAAACCCCCAATAGGGGCACAGAACAAACATAATCAATCAGTTGCAACAATAGAGCAGCCAAATAGCTTAGTCATGTGGTCAGGCAGTTTGCTAATTACTCAGGAAGTTGCAAGCCAGCTGGGCCTCTTGCAGAGTTGTTTACTACTAATACTTTTCTCTGGCATCCAGCCAAGGGTCATGTTGGCTTCAGTCTCCAACAAATTCCAATGTAAATTAAATAGGTATATCTTTACAAAAATAAATAGAAATAACTGAAATTATTCAGTATCATTCAATAAATTTATGAAGTTTAGGGATTTTTTTTACTGTTCTTATTTTTATTGGTGCATTGTAGTTTTACATAATGATGGGATTTGTGGTCACATACTCATAGATACACACAATACAGCAATACAATTTGGTCAGGATCCTTCCTCAACAACCCCCACCTCTCTCCTCCCTTCTCCCATCCCTTGGTCCCTTGCCTCTATTTCTGGGTCATACTTTTCTTAAAATACCCAAGTATTGTGACATAATTCATATACCTATGAAGAATATTTTTTAAATTATTATCTCAACTTTTGATTACCTATATGACTGCAAGACTGTAGTAGGACTGTTTCTACCATTGCAGTTCTCAGTGGTGAAACTGGTTGGACTCAATACTTACTTGCAGTTTGCTTATTTATTCATTCATACATTCATATACTGTATTAGTTGCGGTTCTCTAGAGGAACAGAATCAATAGATATACATATATATGTATATCTGTTGTATATATATACACACACAGATATATATATATATATACAACAGATAAATATATACAGATATATATATATAAACATATATACACACACACACATACACATGTATATATGTATATATAGTATTTATTAGATTGACTACACAACTAGAGGCTAGTTGGCTAGATATCCCCACAGCGGCTTCCAGCTGGTTGGAGAGCTAGAGGTGCCAGTAGCTGCACAGTCCAGGATGCCTAAGACTCAGAACAAGGGGATCAATGATTGTATCACAGTCCAGTCCAGACTGAAGGCCTGGAAACTCCCTGCAGAATCGCTGGGCAGAGTCTGCTTGGGAAGAGTGAAGGAGCTGGAGTCTGATGTCCTCAGGAGAGCACAGAAGCAATCAAGAATCCATACAAGAACTGGACTTGCATCTGCTGCTTCTTCCTTGTTCTTCCAACTTTTGTTCCATACAAGCCTCCAACTTATTGGACAGTGCTGCCCACAGTTAGGGTGGGTGTCTGTTTCTCTTTGCTATCCCACATGCTAATCATTCCTAGGAACACTCTCAATGAACACACCTAGAAGACCCTTAATCTTAGACACCTCTTAATCTTAGGTGTATCTTTATCTAATCAAGTTGATAATTTAGATTAACCATTACATATACCTTGTATTTGTTGGGGTTTACTCTGCCCCTGGCACTTTCTAGGCTAAGTGAATACAGCGGCGAACAAAACAAAAACCCCTGACATTTTGGAGCTCATATTCCATCATGGAGAGGAATATCTCTCTCACTCACACACACATACTCTCACATGGTGTTGAGTATTGTGGGAAGAGATATTGTGGAACCATAAGAGATGGATAGGGTTGGCTATTGAAACCTCCATCTGAATATAAAATAAACAATGACTCCAGATTGTAAAATAAGAATTATTAAAAATAGTTCCTTAAAAAGTTGTGCATTCTTGTCCAGGCACGATGGTGCACATCTATAATTCCAGCTACTTAGGAGGGAGGTTGAGGCAGGATGATCAAAAGTTTGAGGCCACCCTGGACAACTTATCAAGACCCTGACTCAAAATAAAACAAAAAGGGTCAGAGATATAGCTCAGTTGGTAGAGCACTTGCCTAGCATGTGAAAAGTCCTGGATTTAATTGTTAGTAGAGAGGGAGAAAAAAGTTGTGTGTTCTCCTTTTTAAATCAGCTTATTATTACAACTGTAAGTATATCCTTAACTTAGGGAGTAAAGCACTTAACTAAAGTTTTTAATTTAACACTTCACTAAATTTGCAGATCTAAGAACTTAGCTTTATCTGCAGTGATTATTTGTCAAAGATAGGCTATACTTTTCATTTATGTGTTTAGCTCAAAGAGAGTAATTATAGGAAATTGGATGATGTTGCTTTGTATTTGTTATCTACCTTTCCTGAGGAGAGACAGAATTATATTAAATTTCTTTTGTAGTAAATGTAGTTTGCTTTAATTTGAAGCAGAAATTCTATTTATTTCACAACAGCGTATAGCTTACCACTATCAAATATATTTTTATGTTAGTCCATAGAGTACTTTTTTAAAGAGAGAATTAATTTTTTAAATCTTGTTTTTCTCTTATTCATTTGTGCAGTGTTGGGGATTGAACCTGGGTCCTTACAAATTCCAGCCCCAGTCCATAAAGTATTTTTATTTTTGTGTACTGTATACTTTGCCACCAATTAAACTGTGTTTTCCTTCAGAGTCCCTCTCTTCATCAGTGACATTATCAGCAGTAACACTGCACAAGCCAGAGACCTGGGCATCATTTCACAACTCCAGACTCTGCACGTCCCGTAACCCATCATCAGTGAGGCCTAATAGACTATGAGTGGACTCTGGTTGAGCTGCCCATTCTTTCTCCCTTTCAGGAGCCCTCCCCTCATCCAGTCTCCATGCTGGTCCTTACCCCCTAATTTATCCTGCACAGTGTAGCAAATGATCTCTTTAGAGCTCATTCTGATTGTGTGACCTCCCTCTAAACTTTAGTGGCTTGGAGAAGGATCATAGGCCTTCACAAAATTCACAAGCTCCATATCTATTATTTCTGACGTCTTTAGCTCATTCTCTTCTTCCAGCTCTGGGGTCATGGTTCATCCTGTTTTGCTGCATGGTATATTGAAGGGCATCCTCTTATGGAATTATTCTTCATTTTCTATTTCTTCAAGCTTGTTTATTAGCAAAGCTTCCCCTTACTGACCATTCATCATAGTTTTCCTTAGAACTTAGCTCATATATAATTTTATATATATTAATGTGATATATTATTTAATTTGATTGGTTAAATCATATCAACTCCTTATCTGATAATTGAGTTAGGTAGCGAAAAAACTAGTTTCTGTATTAGTTATACTTGGAAAGACAAAGATTTATGAATTTTCTTAGAATTTAATTGTACAGAGTTATGAAGTTTGGTGGAATAGAAGAAACACAGTGGACATTAAAAATACAAACTTGATTTTTATTACCTAGTTTTCCTGACTCTGCACCAAAGAGTATCTGTTAGAATTTTGAAGAAAATTATGTAATAAAATCAACTTTAAATCACATTATTTCATTTTAAAGGGAGAGTGATGTCAAAATGATTTCTCTGGATTTTATTCTCATTTTAAGTTTATAATATTAAAGAAGAATAATTTATCCCCTTTGTTACTTTAAAAATTATATATTGTGATATTTAGTTCGGGCAAATATTTTATGGTACGATTAGAATTAGGTTCAGAAGAAATGGTGACCCCTGAACATCTGAGCATTTTATTTCCTTAATATCCAATTCAATGCTATATATCTTTCCTGGAGCAATGTAACTATGAATCATGGAAGAAAATTAAATTGATTCTGTATTCTTAAACCCTACCATTTGGCAGTGAGATTATTTTTTTCCTAAAAAATGACTCATTTACAAAGAGACTGTACATGGAAAAGACCTAAGTACTGTCAGAAATCTTACTGGTGGAGGTGGGGGTAGATATTTTGATCTGCTAATAATTATAGAATAGCAAAATTCATATTGAACAATATTTGTCAAAAGAGGATAGGAAAGATTCATTTTTACAATGAAACACAGAAACTCTTACTTTCAGAAAACAAAAGCTCAGTAGGCTGTATGAAAGACATAAATTTTCCTATTTTAGGGCACTTCACTTGTTTTAGTGTATCATACTATGAGTCAACCAATGTTTTATTTCTTTCTCCTCTTGGAAATTGTTGTGTTGTAATGGTTCTCCCTGTTAACCTTTATTTTCCTGATTTTTCTCCCAAAAATTATTTCTGAATTTTATCCAATTTCTGTTGGAGTTTTTCCTTGGGATCCCCCAGGTTGGATGGGGTTATGGTTTTTTTAGTTTGTTACTAAGCATGTTTCCTCTCACTTCTAAAATAATATTTGAATTTCTTTCTGCAACTATGGTTTCAGGAATGCATCTTGTTGCAAATTTAAAGAAGACATATCCCACAATAATCTCACATTGTGGAAAACACTTATTACTCTGACACTGAACTTCCTCCAAAAACAAATAAGCAGTTGTCATAAAACACTGAGTCCATGTTTATATGATCAGCATTAGGGCTGTGTGACTGCTTAAGTTCTAATGAGGATAACAGGACCTTTATTCTAATGCACTAATGATGGTTGTTACACCTATGGAGTAACATTCTGTAAAGTGTTTTTGTGGTTTTGTACCATGGTCATTGAGTCTGAAGAAAAGAAACTTTCATTCATAATTCCTAACATCTGCCAGATATCTTCACCTGTGACTCCACTTTATTTCTTTTCAAAAGTGAAATGGGTATTATTATCACATCCTGTGGTACAAAACTGAAACTTGGATAGACCAAATAGCTTAGCCAAAATCCCATAGAAATTAAAGGGAACAGTAAAAATTCAGCCCAAGGTCTTTTCCAATTTCAAAATTCATTGTCTTTCCACTTCACTGTGTTGCCTCCCAGGTTTTGGGAATTTGATGACTGTGCTTGAGGTCATATTATGAGTCAGAGGTAAATTGGGAACAAGTTTGTGGTATCTTCACATTTTTTAATCCCATTGAAAAAGGATGCATCCTCTATATCAAATACATCAACCTCCTCAAAGAGGAGGGACAGGACAGCAGGATTTGCTCTATAATAAAAGATTAATTTCTTAAAAATATAATAAGGCAAACATGACATTTGGTTTAACTTTTTGAAAAGCGTGAAAGAAAAATAGTCATTAAATGTGGACTTTGCAGATGGCCAACCATTTTGATCAATTGCCAGTCTCTGTGGTAACTTTCTTTTGAGGAATTTTATGAACATTCCCTTCCTCTGGGCATTCACAATTGTAAACAATTTTAAAAGAGTCTGGAAAAATGGACCTCTGTGAATCTGATGAGTCATTCTAGAATGACCAGATCAGATCCCCTGTGAAGCATTTTCTGATAGAGATTGTTCCCACTGGCTCTGCCAACCTACTCGCTATGTAACTTCTGGCAAGTTACTAAAACTTCTATGCCATAGCTTCCTATTCTGAAAATGGGTATGCTTTAAAACCTCTATTAAAGGGTGGTTTTGAGGATTATGTGGATTAATAGATATGAAGTACTCAGTATAGACCTGATAATTATGATATAAATCATTGCTATTATGATTTTCCCAGTTACAACAGCCTGTTGTAAATCAGGTTGGATTAACCAGATAGTGCACAGAGGGTTTTAAAGGAATCAAAAGACATTCTAATGGTGGCGGCATTTATGGGTAATCTAGTTTGTTCATTGACAGCAGTGACAGGGTTGGAATTATTTTCAGTTCTATCTTATTCCAAAGTGGTTGAAAGAAGGAAATTCAGGTAGAACAAAATTAGTAGAGAGAGGTCTATGGAACCTCTAGGTATATCAACTTTATTCTTTATTTTGATTCATCTTGAGGAAATGAACCATTTTATATTACTAAAACTTTCAATTTTATACCATAAGCTATAAAAATGTAGGAAAAGATATTTAATATGCTGTGTATAGTATGAATAAGGATAAGATAAATTCTTCCAATGTTTTATTAACAAAAAACTGCCTAACAATGTGTTCAGTGTTATAAATACAGAGATGAGTTGGAACTGGTTCATCATCTCAAGGGGCTATATAACCCACTGACACAGAAACAGTGCCAGTGCAATGGTGGACTTCAAAATTGCAGGTTGCTTTGTATGGAGTATGGAGAAGTTGATTATGGGACTAATTATTTCCGGTGCAGTGAAGTATTTGGGGATTGGACAAAGGGACTTGAGAAAATTTTGAATTTGAGGAACTACAAAGAAAGCATAATAATATACCTTGTGAGGAATTGAATGGAATATGAAGGAAAAAATGGTTGTTGGTAATGAAAATTCTGTACTCAATATCATTCTGAAAGTAACTGAGAAAACATTTTACAAAACAGGAAATGTAAATCCATGCAAAGGGAGAAAAACAGTAAGATTGAAACTTTTAAAGATGACCATTATTATTGTTATAACCAACAAAGAATATTAAAAGACATATTTGAAAATGTGAGTAGAAAAAAGGATTATAATGACTCTAAAATTATAGTTAAAAATGTATTGACAAGTGAGTAGATGAAAATGAAGACTAGAATAGACAAATAGCACATGGAATTGAAGCTTTTGAATTTAAGAATGAAGGTGTACTTGGAAGCAGTAATGAAATCTGGGTTAATATTGTTGACCATGGATTCCTGTATCCAAACAGTCAGAGCAGAGAAATATGGAAGATGACAAGAGTGTGCTAAATGTGTTTGGAGGTTCTAGGAGGTCCAAGTTAACCTGATGTTGGTTGGCCCTAGGAAATCTAGATAAATATTCAGGTCCTGAAAGATTGTGAAGAATTTAGTTGTCCTGTGCTAAGTGAAGATGAATAATTTGCTTCTGTCTGGGACTGTTTTACCAAGGTACTATTTTACCAAGGGTCCAGTTTTTGAAAGGATGTGTAAGAAGTTTTGGAGTTAAAAATAACTCTCCTCTTCTCCCACCCTTAGCAGACAGCTCTGTCTTGGGGATTGATGGGGAACATATTATTATCATGTTCTTGGTTTTGACAGCAGCTTTCTAAACCAAACAATCCAAAGATTATTAGTTATAGACTAATCTAAAGAATAACATCCATCCAAATTTACTTAATTAAAAGGATTAATTTAGTTGGCCTTTAATCAGGTAGTTGAGAAATGTTTTACATGTAGGGTATTTTTCTCTAAAATATAATAAATATGTTACTAATGTGCAGAACATTTCTTTAGAAGATCTGTATTTGTAGAACATTGACTCAATACTTCCATGCCAATCCTATCTTTTACTTTAAGGATCTGTGGATTTTTTTAAAATTAATCTAGAGACACTTAAGATCATTTCCTATACATGTTTAAGGGATCATTAAGATTGGAAGGTATGCATACCAAGCATTTTATATTTTGCTATTTTGGTTTTGTAAACAGTCATGAAGTGAAGTTTTAAGTATGAAAATCTTGAGACAAGAATGACTCTTGAAATGGAAAGCTGCTTTTTGTAAATGTGTTGAAATATCAATTACTTATTATTCCCTTTTCTTTAGGGATATCAGGGACTCTCAGGATCACCAGGTGTTCCAGGTCCTCCAGGAATACAAGTATGTGATCCATTTGTACATGGTTTATAAATCTCATTTGTGGTGAACCAAAAACATAATTAACAGATTTTAATTTTGTGGTTAATTCAGGGATCTCGAGGACTACCAGGATACAAAGGAGAACCAGGGAGAGATGGCTTAAAGGTAAATAAAAATGGAGCTTGTGCTTTTAGTCATTCAAAGAGAGGATGTTATCCATAAAGGCTCCCATTCATAGTGTTCACCTTGGTGAATTAAAAGATTTATGACTCAGAAATTTATCAGTGGCCATTGGTCAACACAACCCACAGAAGGCTTTTTATCACCACCATCAGATGAAGCAAGCATTGGCATTGCCCAGATAGCATGTTCTCTCCTTGTAGTTGAGCTCCCTTCTTAGAGGGGAGTGAATTGTGTTAGTGGAATGTGTTATTATGTTAGCCTCAGGTTGCCCAGTGCCTGCAGATCCATCTTCATAACAGATATTTATCTGGCATGTGGCCTATTAGCTTGGGATTACTGACTTCCCCTATGAGGTATTGATGGTTTCAAATATTTATATTACTGACTCTATTTACAACTCTGAGATTTGTCATGATTCCCTTGGAAATATGTGTGTTTAAATATGTTAGTTCCTTCCCATGAGCATACTCAATGCATAATGGCCCTGGTAGCTTGTCCATACCCAAGATAACCATTTTTATTTGTTTGGATTCCTATGCTGATTCATTAGCTTAATTCTTAAAACACAAACTTATTTCCACTTTTTATGAAGGCATTCTGCTATTTGCTCCTGAAAAACCCTATAGTAATCTCCTAATTCCAACTTTGCAAAACTCTTACCTTTTAAAAATAGTATGCACAGTATTTACATCTGAGAAAAACTGATCTAAACTTTATCCATTTTATATTTTCTGGCTATATAAAATGGTTGCAATTGTAACAGTAAAACACTCCAACCCCTGAGCCACCACTCCAGCCCCTGATATTTTATTTTTAAATAAAGTGTATCTATTCCTACAAAAATTGTATTCTAGTTCTTTTCAGATATATAAAAAGCCCACTTACAATATTTTGTCTCTAAAGCTCAACTAAAGGAAAAAGTGAATCATTTTTTTCATTCATTCATTCATAGATACATTCACAGATACATGAATACTTTTTGTAGCTGTTTCATGTGTATCTCTTGAGTCTGATGGATCAGCTATTTTCAAGGTATTGGGTCTTGGTCAAGTTACTTTAGGTCTCTAAATCTTATTTTCTTTATTGACAAAATGGGAATCTCTTTATAGGTTTATTTTGAGAATTAAATGAGATAGTATATAAAACTACTTAGTATGGTTCCTAGCTTAGGAGATTTCTTATACAAATGGTGTTTTTATTCTTTTTTATTCATAACATGGTTATGGGTGGGGTACAGGTTGAGCTGCCATGTATTATGTGCAAGGCATGGTTGGAGCAGTAACAAGAGTAAGTTGAAAGGTTAGTGACTGTAAAAGAGAGAAAAGATGGAATAGGTAAAGGCAAATCTATAATATGTAGAAATAGAATAGGTAAATCAAAAGCAATTGTTAACATCATTCCCTAAGCAGAAGTATTAAATTCTTTTGACTACTGAGTGACCCTGGTCCCTGGTCATCTACGTCTTTTTAGCCACTGAACAATCTCTGCCAGTTTTAGATGATGGATAAAACTTTAGAGAGAGTAGAGAGCAGGCCAGACAACAGAAATAGGAGATGTCTTACATACTCATGCCCTGGCGGTGCACCTATTCCAGGTGAACAGAGATTCCACTGAGAGGTTGAGGATACATATTCTGAGGAGCCCAGCTGTGTGTGAGACACCTCTCCTGTGTTCTAGTTGACAGTATCATTGCTGTCTCATTACATTCTCATAAGTACCCTGATTGTGTGGAGGGGATGTAAAAAATAGTATTCATATATCTGTGAATGTATCTATGAATGAATGAACGAATGAAAAAAATGATTCACCTTGCCCTTTAGTTGAGTTTTAGAGACCAAAATATAATAAGTGAACTTTTTATTTGTATATCTGAAAAGAACTAGAATACAATTTTTGTGGGAATAGATGCACTTTATTTAAAATTGAAGGAGCAGGGGCTAGGGTGGTGGCTCAGTGGTTGGAGCACTTGCCTGGCATGCACAAGGACCTGGGTTCAAACCACATACAAAACTGGGTGTCTGAGAAACAAAGGCCAGATGAAAAAATTAAAATTGATTCTTTCACTGTCACTCTCTCCCTCAAAAAATTATAAAGAGCAACGATAATTGTATTGATTGTATAGGCAACATTTTAAACTCTATTGTTTTGGATCATTGGGCTAACTTTTAAATACAGATGTATAAATTTTACAAAGACATATGTTCTCTTGGAGAAGATGTATAAGATGAGTATTATGCAGGGACCTTCATTTTCAGAGAGTGAAGTTTTCGGTCAGGTTTGCTTGTTTTGTGAAGCTTCTTATTGAGGTTGAACTCTGATTTGACAGAATGAACCTAAAATTACCATGTGCTACCTTTCAGGTTTCTTCCTCATGTTCCATGTGGCTTCTGAGAGTTCATTAACTAGGGTTAAAATAATTTGATAATTTAACTAAAGATTTTTGCTTTGTTCTACCTTTATAATTTGGTTCTTTGATTTTCAGAAATGGAAAGGTTAAAAACTATATCCCTGAGATGTCTCTGACTTGTGGTGGTGAAGGATATTTTTCTTAGGCATCATACAAGTGGCCCCTGGGAGATTGTTTCACACAATCCTGTTCTCCATTAGGATATTTTCCCAGAATAATTTCCATTTTGTGGCTTTTCTCTGAAGAGTCCCACAGTACAAATTTCCACTTGAGATAATTAACATTAGATGCATGTTTTTTTTGACTTTAACATTTATTCTTCACATATCAGAAAATGAAATGCATGTAAATTTTTTAGGTATTTTTCCCCATCAGGTTGCAAAATCAAAAGGACTACTTAGTCAGTAGATGGTCTTTAATTGGTAACTTATTTTATTATAACTTTTAAGCTATTTTTTAAATCTAAAAGGTATTTTAAATACTTTTTCAACCTGAAGGAAGTCTAACATGTTTAAATTGTGTGGAGTAATATGTTTATTAAAACTTATAATAGTCTTGCTGGCTACAGTAACCTTAGTTGACATTTTTTTTTCAGGGTTTGGAATATCTCATTCCAGGTCCTCCTTGCATTTAGGGTCTGAGTTGAGAAATCACAAGTTATCTTTATTGGTCTACCTATGAATGTGACTTGGTGTTTCTCCCTTGCAGTTTTTAATATTCTTTCCTTGTTTTCTCTGTTATACATTTTGAATATGGTGTGTCTTGGTGAATTTCTCATTTGGTTAGGTCTATTTGGTGCCCTATATGCTTTCTGAATGTGCATGCCTGTCTCATTTCTGATATGGGGGAAATTTTCTTTAATTATCTCATTAATAATGTTTCTTTATGCCTTTTGTTTGTTGTTAATTGTTCTCTATTCCAATTACTCTCAGGTTTGTTCTTCTGATTTCATCCCAGACCTATTGGAAATTCTGATTATGTTCTTTAAGTTTTTTTTTCTTTTCTGTCTTCTGTATGTTTAAGATTACTCAGCCTGCCATCATTGTCAGAAGTTTGTTCTTTGAGAGCTGACATTCTATTTTCTACTGAATTTAATCTGTTATTAAAATCTTCCATTGATCCTTTAATTTGGTTGACCATATTTAAATTCTAAGATTTCCATTATGTCTCTTTTCAGTGTATCTATTTCTTTATTAAAATGGTCTTTCAGCTCCTGTGATTGCTTTCTTATTTTTTTCCTTAACTCTACTTTGTTGATAGTAACACAATTCGCAATAGATAAATTGTAGAATCAAACCAGATACCCTGAACTGGATTATTGGATCCCGAAACTACTGTTTTGAGTGTGTGTGTTATTTATATATATATATATAATCTGTTTTATATATATCTGTTATAGATATATATCTATATATATAGACATACAGTGGAGTTCTACTCAGCTGTTAAAAAGAATAAAATCATGGCTTTTGAGGTTAAATGGATGGAAATGGGAAAATTTATGCTGAGTTCTGTAAGCCATCATCCTCAGAGACTCAAAAGTCAAATGTTTTCTCTCATATGGAAGCTAAAGTAAAACTAAGGATGGTGAAAGATAGTCAAAGTCAAGTATATATAACAGACTCTCCAAAGTTGGAAAAATGCATGATCTGAGGGAAGTCTAGTTATGAAGGAGGGTGGAAAGGGGCAGGGGAAGGATGGGAAGGGAAAAAGGGGGCTTTAATTACTATATGGTATATTTTATTCCCCTGAGAAGCTAAATAATACTCATGTGGGCTTTTAAAACTAGAAAATTCAAAGTCCATGATACTCTCCATTTCTGTAGGAAACCTCTTGACTCTTTTGATTGTTTCCTTGGCAGTACAGAAGCTTTTTAGCTTTATGAAATCCCATTCACTGATTTTTGACTTTATTTCCTTCGCTTTCGGAGACCTGTTGAGAAAGTCTTTGCCTACTCCTAAATGTTGAAGTGTTGGACCAATTTTTTCTTCTA